>KZ111662.1:0-52846 GCA_002120315.1 Hypoxylon sp. CI-4A | reverse complement strand
AAAATTAATATTAAAAAATTATTAATTAATTTATATAATTATAATTAATAATTAAAATAAAATATTAAAATATTATTAATATATATAAATTAAAAAAATAACATTTATATATATAAATTACATTAATATAAAAATATTTAAAAAGCTTAATATATTTTATACTATTAAATTTAAACATAAATAGGTCCGAAAATTCTTACTTAAATTAAAAAAGAATTAAAGACCTTAAAACCCATGAGAATTATTAAATGAATTTAAATATACACTTTAAGCTTAAACCCCTTGTCACAACCACCGTCACCGTACGGGAATATAGCTATTAGTGCCATTTCCCCCGTAGGTACCTAGGCAAGCAGGCAGAGTGCCAGATAGTAGCGCTCCTGCATCGTTACTTAGGAATACTTGCCCATAGACTTTGAGCCACCTATATTATATATCGGCAAGTAATTGTAGACCACTGTGAAATGGAAATTTAGTGCAACAGGGGGCTGCTATCTAATATAAGTACCTACCTACCTTATACAACATGGAGTGAAGATACAGGCTTACATGACGATGAGAATAGATGCCCAAATATTTGTAGGCCGTGGTAAGTTTAGCCTAAGAATACCATGTAGTAAAACAATAACATCACGTAGCTGCCTAAGTATCTGTGCTATTGTATTGACATGAACTCCGACAGAGAAGCACGCTGTATATCAACTTCAAGGAGCGGCATTCATCGTGAAGGAAGCCTAAACTACAGACATAAAACCAGGGCATAGAACTTATATTCATCATGCGCTTACAGCCTCATACTTGATCCTTACTCCCTTGCTGCTTCGCGATGGTTCTCCAACAAAGCAGTCTCGCATAATATCAATGTCCCGTTCCCTAACTGTATCATACAGGACAAGTTTTCTGCGACGCAATATACAGGCCAGAGCGATGTATATTTCTGCATAACCAAGACTACATAGGAAACGTATAATCCGTCAGTAGTTGCGGTGAAATAACAGCCAATTGGTAACCTGGTGACAATACATGCGTTTTCAAGGGATTTTACTCACTGGTAGCCTATACACATGCGTTTGCCATGGCCGAATGGGATGAAGTAACGATTTAGTTCCTCTAAGTTCGGGTTCGTCGCGAGCCATCTCTCGGGGCGGAATTCCGATGGACACTCGAAGATCTCGGGATCGAGCAGAACTTGGCGCATTGTCATGCTAACAGGAGTCTGTGTGTTTGGGATTAGTTTGGATTGAGCGAGACAGCACGATTTCATAATGGGATGGTATCCTTATCACCCCAAAACAGTATTCGACTGGGAAAAAACTTACTCCTGCTGGGATAACCCAATCCTCATATGTTAAGGGTTCGGCTGGAGAGATGAGACTGGACCGGGTGGTGAGCAGGCCCATGATTCTAAGGCTCTCTTTGATCACTGCGGTCTGTGAAATAGTAGTCAGTTTAGTCTATATCCATTAGGAAGCAGAAACATTTGGTGAGATGGAATATATACCAGCCATGGAAGGTGTTCTAGTTCCATCAGTGATGGCCTAGACGAAGGATCAGGCATTGCGGACCAGATCTCCTCCTCTAATCTAGACAATATAGTAGACTTGTTGCTTAAGATGAAGTAAATCGCGGTAGCTAAGATCTTGAGAGTGGTTTCTCCGCCCGCTATAACAGCTACCACACCCTCATGAGAGATGCGATCGAAGACCTTTTCAGAAGGGGGTAGGTTGTCATTCGATAGAATCGTTTCAAAGATGATTTTCTCTCTGAGACCATCCTTGTCAGAATCCTCGGGTAGATGCTGATTCCTTATTGCATCGCGGGCTAAGTTCTCTATATCCTTTGAATAAAGACGTCAGTTACGTACAAGAGCAGGTTGACGGGGGACCGTATGTACCCGTTGAAGGTTCGCGAAACTTGCGAAACTTGGCAAGAGAAGACCCAGAGCCCACATCGGCATCTTCAATACCAATATAATTGCCCAGAAGAAGTGTTTCGCTACCATTGTCCACTCAACAAACACTCGCATGTCACTGTGCCATTGGAAAGACCTTTTTTCGTCTTCAAGGAGACTTTTGGACTGTCCAGTCGAATATTTAGCAACTGTGTCGGTTGTAAACGCAGAAAAACTCGATCTCATCTTAACAAAGCTGTCTCGAGATACATGTTCATCCATGCGGTTTAAGAGCAGGTCGACGTGGTCGTATATCATAGTTGTCGCCGCCGCCGCCGCATTGGACTTGGAAAACAATGGGTTGAGAGCAGCCCGACGATTTCGATGTACGCTGTGAGAGACTGTACCGAAGACTGGAATATTCCATTGGCAGTAAGTAGGTAGGACTAACCACACGCAACAGACTGGAAAAAGGCACCTACCCCCCTTTGGTGACCCAAGTAGATGTCCTGTGGGTAGATATCGATCCCGCTGTGCCTGTCAAGAATTAGCGAGATACCTACCTCACGGTGTCTATACATGAGCATCATACAGACGGGGAGCTTGCGTAAAGGGTAGCCATCCATTTGGAGTCGTTGACGTGAATCTCATTAGGATTAATACGAACGATTGGACCTGTTTTGGATATCAATACATTAATAAAACAGTGGCTAGATGGAGTGCCCTACCGTACTGCCGATGCATTTTACCAATCTCCCCCATGAAGTTACCTCTTGGACTCTTGAGGTGGTCAATATAAATCTCACGCCATCCTGTGATGGCTGCTAGTTTGGGCCCTGGGAATTTGGCTAGGGGTTGGAAGTAAATGCGGTAAATGACCAAGATGATCGTATAGAGCAATCCCACAACACCCACCAAACCTAATCTAGTGCCTATATCCATGGTATGTTGGTAGGCAAACAGAATCCAGTATATCAGAAATATAATCTTCAATGTCTGAGGGTGTATCTGTGTATTCACGGAAGACAGGAAAACGAGCTAGTTTAATATTGGAATCGCAAGCACTATGCTTTATTGTGAGCAATTCCGCGGACCTTGAACCTGTGCCATCTTAATGAAGGCTTGCAGATACTTGCTTTGACGTTACTTAAGCCTACTACTGGGTAACTATACAGAGGTAGCCAACGATCTCCCGGAAACATCCATACCTATTGCATCGAATCATGCAAAGAAATGCTAGAGCTTCACTCACATTGGTCGACGTCCCTCGATCTATGTATCACACGACTCCAAATAGCGCAGCATCAAATAATATGACTTCATTTTCAGCCTCTGAATATCTACATTCAATCCATAGCCCAATCTAAGGCGTAAGCCTCTTCGGCGTTCGGGGGTAATAGCTAGTAAGATGGACACTGGGCAGGTTCAAGTACCAAGCCACCACGCGGTCGAGACCGATGCCGCCGCCGCCGTGCGGGGGCACGCCCGCCGACCGGAACACGTCGACGTACTCCTTGATGCCCGAGCTGGAGGGGTCGATGCCCTTCTTGCGCAGCCGAGCCTCGAGCAGCTCGGGGATGTGGATGCGCTGGCCGCCGGACAGGATCTCCTGGCCGCGCATGAAGAAGTCGTAGGCGTTGGTCACCTTGGGGTTCTCGGGGTCCTCGAGGGTGTAGAAGGGTCGCGCGCCCTCGGGGAACTTGTCGAGCACGTAGAAGTCGGTGCCGAACTTCTTGCGCACGAGCGCGCCCAGCGCCTTTTCTTGGGGCGTGCTCATGTCCTCGTCGTCCGATACGTTGCGGTATTCCTCGGGGCCCTCCTCGCGCAGCAACTTTTGGCCCTCGGCGAACGTGAGTCGGACCTCCTTTCCGGGCTCGGGCAGGAGGAAGTCGTCAGACGAGTAGATGGCGCGGATTAGTTCAATTTCCTCTTTGCAGCGTTCTTGCAGACCGCGGAAGATGTACAACATGACGCCCTCGATCATGTCGCGGACCTCGTGGTAGTGGTCTTCAATTTCCATCTCCAGATCGAGACCAGTGAACTGCATGATAATTAGCTGGCTGACATTATTATAGCTGTTAGGCACAAAGTCCTACCTCAGTCATGTGACGGGGCGTGTTACTGTTCTCGGCTCTGAAGACAGGTCCAATGCAGTAGACACGCTTTCGACCACCAGCAATTTCGAATTGCTTGTAGAACTGGGGTGATTGGGCAAGGTAGGCCTGCTTCTCGAAGTACGGCAGCGAAAATACGTTGGAGCCACCCTCAGAAGCAGCACCAATGAGACAAGGCGCCTCAAACTGGACGAAGTTCTGAGAGTCGAGGTATTCGCTGAAAAGCTTGCGTACGGTCATTCGAACATCGGCGATGGCCTGTTGAACGGGTGCTCGCTTGTGCATGGCCGGGTTGTTGAGATGAGTAGACAAGCTAGCAGATGGCGCCGCTGCTCCGTCGGCCAGAGAAAGGTTCTCGACTGCTTCGGCTGCTTGTGACGGGTCCTCATCATCGAAGCTTGCTATAGCGCGGTTGGAAGCGTTGAGACCCAGGGGTAGCACCTCAGGACCAGGGGCAATCAAATAGGTCTTGGTCAGGTGCAATTCGTATTCGCTCACGCGGCAGCTCTTGACGGGCTCTAGGGGCTTCTGAACAGTAGCCTCGACGAGGACGTAACTCTCTAATCGTAGCGAACCAATCCATTTAACCATCTGTTTGCTGATTGGCTTTCCCTCGGCATTTGCAGCCACAACACCTTGTATAGACCAGTTGCGCTCTTCTCGCAACTCGACGAAGGCCATCTTTGCGCCCTGCATACGGGCATTTTGAATCCATGCTCTTATCTTGACTGTCTTTCCGACATGCTCGTCGCCTAGATGCTTCAGTTGCACCTTGTCGGCACCGACTCTGGTGGTAGGGGTGATGTCGCCATAGTTTTCCTTGGCGAGATCCTGGTCTCCGCCGGAAGCAGCTTTTTGAGCGGCAGCGGCAGCTTCTCTCTCAGCAGCTTTTCGTGCCTTTTCTGCCTCCTTCTTTGCCTTGGCTTCGGCCTTCTTTGCGCCCTTCTTGGATTGGGAGGGAGCATCGCCTTCGGCTGGCGGGGCAGCACCCTCAGCTTGGGTCGGGTCGACGGGAGCTTCAGACGACATGATTTCTTATTTTCTTATAAGTGATTGGAGTCAGTTGGATTCAATTGAAAGGAGGTTCCGAACTCAAACTGCGGAAAGCCCCCTATTTATGGCCGTCGGTACGAAGCGCAACGTACGATGATATGGTAACGATACTTTCAAGGTTCTGACTCTTCCGGTTGAACGTGTGACGCGGGGCATTTTTCTGTCGACGGTGGGATGGATGGTGGGGTACGTACTTTGTTTAATTGCATTTGGATTAGTTCAATCCTTATAAATAAATATCTATTAAATGAAGTTTAATATCAACGGCTAACTGAATTTTCCATTTTTACAGTACGTACTTCTCATTAACTTTTATTTCACAATTACAATCAACTTACACGACTCTACACCCAAGATCATCTCAAATAAACGCAATACATACCAAACGACTACACAATGTCTGAAGATCAAGTTGTCAAGCGCAAACCCGCAGCCCCAAAGGCTAAGCCCAAGAAGCGCCGTCAAGATGACCAGGGTGGTTCTCAGAAGCGAAGAAAACCATCTGCTTATGATGAAGACGACGAATATCTCGACTTAGAGGCCGGCGTAAACAAGAAGATCGCTCTTGTCGACAATTTATTGCTTTCAGACCACCTAGCCAAGAAGATCCGAAGGTTTGGTACTGATTTACCGCCCGTGGAGCTTAGCCAATTGGACATATCACGTATGATTTTACTACGCTATATACTAAATCATGAACAGCTTCGCTAACAAACGAAACAGCGAATTGCATCACAGATACCACGTCATTCCAAGAATTACGGACTTTGGAGAACTTGCCAAAGTTTCTAGAGCAATTTGTAGACCCGGCAAAGCTCGGCCAAGCGCCAAAGCAGAATGGCTCACCGCATACCATCATCGTTACTGGTGCTGGTTTGAGAGCCGCGGATCTCGTCAGGTATGGGTTCCCTCTAATTAGGAACCCCTTTTCTCAGCGAGAGTACTAACGAGCCACAGATCTGTACGGAAATACCAGACGAAAAACAGCACGATCGCGAAACTGGTATGTCCAACGAGATAACCCTCTTCTTATGCCAAATCAAGCTAACAATCCTCGCTAGTTCGCAAAACACATCAAGATGGAAGAAAGCGTACAATTCCTCGAGAAGCACCGCACCGGTATCGCGGTAGGCACACCAATGCGCCTCGGTGACCTAGTCGACAACTGTGAGCAATTCCCCCTGCTGCTTTTTTGAAACTAAGGCTAACGCAGAAATAATAGCCGCCTTGAAATTGGATAGGCTAGAGCGTCTAGTCGTTGACGCTTCACATATCGATCAGAAGAAACGTGGCATCATGGACATGAAGGAGACCATGGTGCCGCTCGCTCGCTGGTTGGCCCGCCACGAGTTCAAGGAGCGGTATGCTAACCCGGAGAAGGGTCTGCAGTTACTCTTTTATTGAGTATGCCTGCGATCTATACCGTGCTGAGTTGGTTCCGAATAGCAATGGGACATGACATGGTGAAGGGGTCGCATAGTAAGTGAATGTGCAAAAGGAAAACCACATGATACCCAACAAACTAAATGAATTTTTTTTCGCTAAAGTTTCAGCATATATCTTGCAATACGCTAGAGTGAAGATGAATTGATTGTGTTATTTAATAGTATGAATAATTACCGGCATGACTAACCCGATACAATTGTTCCTTAGCATTAGCAATTATCCCATCCCTTAATAGTGAGTTTTCCATATCCGCTAAATAATCAAGTTTGTCTAATTTTAGTAAGCATTCGTCCAGTAGTCCAACATAACTACGAAGGCAATCCACACTACAAGCCCGAAGAACGATGGATCAGATCGAGTCGTCTTCGAAGTAGGAACAATCCACGGTCGACTGGCTGTGGTGGTAGTAGGTGGTTGTTCGGCTGCGTGTTGTGAATTCTCAAGGAATGGGGTCGGTGAGGTGATGGGAGAATAGGACACCGTAATGTAGTCTGTGACCGTGGTCGTGATGGTTGTTGTCGGGCCGAAGCCTGCGATGCTCTCTTGTCGTATCTGAAGGCCCGGAACCTCTGCTACTTCGCGCCCGGCGAGGTAGTCCTCTTCACGAGACCGAAGGAGTCCATCGTCTACTATCCCAGGAGCGACCATGTAGATTTCAGCACCGAGGCTCATGCAGAGCGAGATTGAATGGCTGAGGGCTGGGCCATAGTGGTTGGAGTCGCATTGTGAGTAGAGACATTGGAATAGGGACTGGTCAAGAGTTAGTAAAAGACTAGTACATACTTGGAAAGAAGACACGAACTCTTTGGTAGTCTTTCTCGTTGCAAAGGCATCTCGTGTCGAGGCACTGTGTTACAAACATGCTGTCGACCATACACCGAGAAGCACAACCTGATTTCAACATTAGCCAAGTTCCAATATGCCCCGAGGTGACCTAAGAATGAACTTACTAGGTGGTCCAGGAGGTGGTTGCGGAATCGTACTATTATCCATACCAAGAGCAATGTGTAAAAGGCTCAGGGAAAGGACCCGGGCGACTAGTATCGCAGTGAGCTTCATCGTGTGGTGATGGTACTTCCTAATCTAGAGAATCGAAAAGGAAAATGAAGAGTATCAAGTGATTTCAAGTCTGGGTTTTTTTATTCGAGTTTTGTGCTTTTTCTAGATTCCATAAATCGTACGAAGCGAAAGACTGTAGACAGTAAGGATGGTCACCAAGAAGATCAATCCGAAGTTAACGAATGTTGATGAGTGGCAATCCAAAAAAAAACGAGGGTAACGAGTTGAGGGATCCGATGTTGTTGTGATGTGGTATGAAGAAGAGACAAAGTGGGAGGACTCCGTTGAGAGCTTCGAGAGACAGCATGTTTGGCCTGCTTGTAGAAGAAGGCGAGCCCTACTCCAATGCACCTGCATATACAATGAGTTATCTTAGGATAGAGGGAAAGCCAATACCAGATGCTATATCCTTGATAGGCACCATGGGTATCTTGTCTATCGTCACTGCCTCTATTACATAGTGTCACATATGGCAAGCCTCGCAACTCCTTGAAGTGTTAAGGTACCTATGTACTGTATTTACTGTGAAGAAAATCAGGCACGTTGAGAATTCTGTTTCTAGGAAAGTAATATGAACTTTGAATAAAAGTCTATGAACAACTTTCATGTCTAAACTAGTTGCAACTATCCGTAAGAAATGTATGCGGAATAGCATCACCATCTAGTTCAATCGTATTGAACTCGAGGATGACTCTAGACAACCATAATAAGGGTGGATGTCTATTTATACTAAATAGTTATCTAGATATTCTACGAAACTAAAAGATCAAGTTAAGCATTACAGGCAAACGACTGGATGGCATAAGCAATGCGTTCGCTTTCATGAAATTGACTCAGGCCACCCAGCTTGGTAACTAGATAGTACTTCTGAGCAGAGACAATACCAATATCGGAGATAGTAGTAGCTGTCATATAGGGCATCAAGAACACCACAAATAATAAGAACGAGCATGTATGGGTCATCCGGTGTAGCCAAAACCCTTCAGGGGTAACACCAGGCCCCGTTGCATTGAATATGCACCTAGAAGAGAAGTTAGTCGACTCGCTTGATGCATTTACCAAGTGCAAGAATAAGTACCTAGGTACTTACCCATGCATTGGCCCCACGCGGTCTATGAAACTGGCCGCAGAGGTCCACTAAAATTTTCTGCCAGAGATATCCACTGCTTGTGATAACAATCTTCAATTCTTCTTCACACTCTAGCTTCAGAGTGCAGTCTACTGCTTCTCAACAAAACATTTCCCAGAAGTTTTCCTTCCGTACCTTTTCCACTCAATTGGATAGCGCGCCTGTACCCCGAACACACTTATAACTTTCACTCTCCAAGAAGTCATCATGGCGAAGCGCAAGTCCGAAGACGAAACCACGGCCGTCGCCGTCGCTACTGACGATGCTACTACCACGAGCAAGTCGCAGAAGCGAAGACGTGTGAGCGACGCAGCCGAGGAAGTGGCGCCAATCGAGAAGAAGAGCAAGAAGGACAAAAAGGAAAAGAAGTCCAAGAAGAAGTCTAAAGACGATGCCACCACTGCTGCGACCGAAAAGCCCACCGCAGAAGATGTCGCAGCGCCCGAGACCAATGAAACCCCCGAGGATGTCCCCATGGAGGAAGCTCCCGCTTCCGCCGACGTCGAGGGCGAGGGCGAAACCACCAAATCCTCCTCCAAGAAGAGCAAGAAGGACAAAAAGTCCAAGAGCAAGAACAAGAAGTCTTCTTCCACCACCAACGAAACCGAGGAACCCACCACTACTACTACCACCACCGAGACCAACAACAACAAAAACGGCGAAGAAGAAGAAGAAGAAAACGACGAGGGCGGCAAGAAGAAAGCCGCGCGCTTCATAGTCTTCGTGGGGAACCTCCCCTTCAGCGCGACGGTGCCGCAGATCGAGCAGCACTTCGCGGCGGTGCACCCGGTCTCGGTGCGCCTGCTGCACAACCCGCAGACGAAGAAGTCGCGGGGCGTCGCCTTCGTCGAGTTCGGGCGGTACGACCACATGAAGGCGTGCCTGAAGACGTTTCACCACAGCACCTTTACCTGCCCCGCCTCCACCAATAACAGCAACAACAACGGCTCAAGGCGCGGAAAGCCGCAGACGGAAGAGCGCAAGATCAACGTCGAGCTCACGGCCGGCGGCGGCGGCAACACGTCCCACCGCAAGGACAAGATCCGGGCCAAGAACGAGAAGCTCGACGAGGAGCGCGCGCGCCGCGCCCAGGCCGAGATCAAGGCCAAGGCCGACAAGGAGAAGAAGAAGGAGGGCAAGGAGAAGGCGGGTGACAAAGATGGGGTTGAGAAGGCTGCTGCCATTACCGAGGATGCTGTTCATCCCAGTCGTAGAGCTCGGGTCCCGGGTGCTTGATCGATCGGTTTGAATCGAATCGTTTTTTTATACCCCGAGAGTTTGTTCTCGCCATCTTTTGTGTGTTAGATATAAATAAAAAAATCGGCAGGTTAACGAATGGGATTGATCGTCTGCGAGGTGGTTTGCGAATGAAAAAATTTACGTCTTCTTACTAGTTACATAACGAGATTTTCTATGGAATTCAGGTTTCGCTCGTGAATGGGTTTATCTATTAGAAATACGAGTTGGATATGTCAATATCAAACTGGTGAGAATTGCAAGTTTCACCATCCATCCATCGTAGGTATCAGTCAGTAAGATATAGATATACGCGAAATACTCTGCTCTATTAAAGTATTAGACGCCCGCCTATTAAAACCGACAACCCGTATCTATGTCCATGTCCAACCCGGCCGAGAGCCCAAGATCGAGCAAGGAACAAAGACAAGGTCTGTCTGTTCTTGGTAATAGCAATACGTCAGAAACTCTCTCTAAGCGCGAGGAATCTCGCAGATTTCCCAGGTACAGATTATAACGACGATAATAATACCCGGAAAGCTCCTTTGCTTGCGGCTTGCTTGCTTGCTTTCTGACAGACTGACGGTTTGCAATTCTCTTCGCTTGCGATATGCTCTCTCTCTCTCTTCTACTCTTCTTTCCTTCCCTTTATACCGACGAGTCGAATATCTCACTCATTCGTCGGTCTTTGCAAGCAAGACTTCCTTCCACTCCTCCACTCCTCCTCCACCGCCACTCCAATAACGAGGAAAAACAATAAACTGAGCCACCGAAAATAACTAAAAACGTCTGTGGGTATGTAGTAGGGTTTCAAATGAGGGGACGCGAAATATGGAAGGGGGGTAGTCAGCCAACTTTCGAAATATGATTGCCTGAATACGTCGTCGGGCAAAGTCGGTTCCTCATAGAGGAGGATTGGAGAGAGGTGTAGTAGAGTGTGTGTGTTAAGTCTTTCCTATGTGTCCACCAAAAAATAAAACGCCATTTCATCGTTTCGCAAAAAAAAAAACTGTTCTTTCTTTCTTGCTCGCTCGATCGAACTTCAAAATGCCGTTAAACAATATCTATGTGTCTGCATGTTTATAGAATTGTGCATTTGCCCTTGCTCTTCCCTCCTTTGGGTGCTACAGGCCTTGGGTTTAGGACGGCACTACAACTATAATTAGCACGTGGTTGACAGGTGAAGAGAAGATAGGATAGAATAGTATCTGTCATACCGGATGGCCTCGTCAAAGACGCTCTTGAGGTTCCGTTGTGTAAGAGCCGAACACTCCAGGTACTTGTGGGCGCGGATCTCCTTCGCGCAGACTAGAGCTTGATCATACGAAACCGGTTCCATTCTCTTAGAGCGAAGACTTTCTAGAGTCGCGGGATCTTCTCGCAAGTCCAACTTGGTACCGACCAGGATTATGGGAATGTTCGGCGCGTGGTGATCGATCTCGGGATACCACTACTCCGAATTAGTGTCCGTGCTCGGTCTGATATATCCATGATAGGAAAATAATGGTATCTTTGATTTGCTTGCTTGCTTGCTTACGTACCTTGGCTTTTACGTTGTCAAATGAGGGCGGGCTGACGATGGAGAAACAGATCAAGAACACATCGGTTTGCGGGTACGAGAGCGGCCGCAATCTGTCGTAATCTTCCTGACCAGCAGTATCCCACAGACCTAAGCTGATGGGTTTGCCATCGACCATTACGCTTGCCGAGTAATTATCGAAGCTGCGTGTCAAAAGGATCAGAAATACGGACAGATAGAGAGGAGATCATAGAGACGGCAATTCTACTACTAACACTGTGGGTATATATTCGCCCGGGAACGCATTCGTTGTGTAGGAAATGAGAAGACATGTCTGACACTAATGTTAGACTTGGACACGGGGGGGGGCTCGAGTCAGTCGAGTTGGATAAGGCTGATATAAACGGACCTTTCCGACGGCACCGTCACCCGTAACGACGCACTGCAGCAAGATTTCGCATTAGCAAACCAGTTTGATGAATGCAGTGTTCTACTGCCATTTGTGGGTGATATGGACGACATACCTTCAATGATTGAACACCAGGAGCTGCCATGGTTGGCGATTTTTCGATTTTCGATTGGAATTACCAGCAAGGATTTGGGGGGTGGAGGAGATAGAGAGAGCAATCAGTTTAACTGGAATAGCTCAGCAATGATGGTTGGTTTAATTTGATAACAGATAGTTTGTGGTTTTTTTTGGAGGGGGTTATGATAAATTCCCAAGGTCTTGTCGTCGATAATACAATCAAAGGAACAGGAAGAAAGTGTAGAAGGAGCTGCGTTGCATAAGGGTTAGAAATGTTTTGACACAGCAGGGTCGGAAGGGTGTGGTGCCGCAGATCGCAGGAGGTGGGCAAGCTGGTAGTGATGGAGCACACACACGGCGCTACTGTCCCAGCCTGTACATAGTATCCTGGTCCTGGATCGTACTGTATTCGACGACTCTGAAAAGGTGCAGCACGGTTCGCAGGCTGGAACGGTAGCGGGTTGAGCAGGCCTGATAGGGGAGGTAAGGTGCCCCGATAGGGATGATGGAGCAAATGGAGCTTCTATTGAACTAGGGGGGGTGTGGGACCTCTTACAGACACGACGGCGGTTGATTCGAAGACCTAGGGGATCTAAGTGGGCGGTGGCGCGAGCGTCCTGCAGATGGAACTTGGATTTGCAGACACAGGTGTGGCGGCGATGGAACAGGATATATCCCTTTTTGGTTTTGTGGTTTTGGTTTTTGGTATTCTTCGGATGTGTTCGTCACCAGAAGTGTGAAGGAAGAGAACAGAGAACAGAAAGAACAACTACATGTAGTACGATAATACTGTATATGTACTAATGTAGGTAGATGTGTGTATTGAATACGTGCCTACACTGTAGACAATATACAAAGTCAGATTGAATGGGGTAGATTGAATGTGACGATGATAATGGCGGCGGTTGGGGAATAATCTTGGTACGTATGTACAAGGACAAAGAAAAAAAAGAGACAAGGGGAGCTTACAATAATATCAGAGGCTGGGTTATATCCTTTCCGCTAAAGACGTTGCAACGACAAACGGCGCGTACCGAATCGGATGGCAGAGACCAAGTCAAGGCTGCGATATCATTCGATATTGGAAACCAATTGATGTGTGATTTGTAGAAACGCCGTCGCAATTGAACCCCTATAATTCGGAAGTTATTAACCCAGTCGGAAAAAGTGACGGTGGAGGAACACGACTTGGCCGGGACTTTGGCCTGTCTGCCTGTGACCTTCTGTAACTTAGCTTCCACTAAGGCAAGGTAAGGGGCAGGGTATATTGGTCCAAGCGCCTTGTTGGTTTCTTGGTGTTGGTATTGAATTCATCATCATGCTGTAGTAAAGTTCGTGGATTTATATTGTGAGTGTTCTTACCTTCGATTTGCTTTTAGGAGTAAATTGAAGTGATAGGACTTACATAGATGATGTACCTGTATTCAATGTAAAAGAGTAGTGCCCTCAAAGGAATAAACCCAAGTACATATGTACCCATCTAAAGAACAAAGGATTTATATAATACATTCATTCATGAACGGTCGAACCAATGACATGCAAGATCTGTAGTCTTATAGAACTATAGACTTAGATCGATCTTCAAACAAGCTATCTCACTGCCGGCCGACTACCCGCCTGCATGCACATGTAGGTAGGTATGCAGGTAGGTTAACAGACTCGTGATATTACTTACATGAGGTATGCAATCATCTGCCTCGAGCTCGAGAATAAGCTATCCGTCTTTCTCTAGCAAACATGTACATAACTTAGCAGCCTAGTAAGCGCTGGATTAGGGAGAAGCGTTCGTCAGCATCGACTTGATACTTGCCATTGGATAAGCCGAGGCGATCACTTGAAGCGTATCTTGTAGCAACCCAACACCTTTTGGAACATCTCAAGACCCAGTCGCATGTTGTGGGCGTCAGGGGGTTGACCCCGGGACTTTCTTGCATCAAGCTAGAAAAACGAGCTTGACTGATTCGTTAAGACTATGGGGTGTCTGCGACAATCCCGACTTAGGAGCCGACGAATGTTACGACGTAGAAGGACATTCACCTGAAGCTCGTTATTGAGGCTAGCTTCAATAAAGAAGCTCTCCAATCCAGCTATCCGGACATCGCGCTCCTGGCGTCGGCGTTTTTGGTTTGTGGTTAATGAGCCAATGGAACGTCGATCCGGCTTTTGGGAGCACGAACAAAGAAGGGTATTCCGAAAAAAAAAAAAATCCTTTCAAATGGAGACTTTTATGTACACCCAGCGTCAAGAACTAAGAATAAAAACAATTTAGCCTTCTTCAATAATTATGTTGCGTTTCTTGTTACGATTAGGTATTTATCTCCATAGGGCCGATTGATGTGTAAAATGTAAGAATGAGACACGGAAATCTTCAGGTATCAAACTAGCGGTATGTGCATAGGTGCCAAGTATCGTTTTAGCTCTAGAAGATATTAGGCCTAGGTATTCATATCATCCCGTGCACATAGACGGTGGTTTCTAGTGACAGACAGACGTTGGAGGCGGCTAAAAACGTTGTCATCCCGACAGTCCCATGAGAAGTATCGCGATGGTCGTTTGGAGGATTAAACATAAGATCGATCCTACAATACAACTAGATGGGATCAAAGGCGTTTCATAACCGTGAGTGCCTTCCAGGCTTTTGAAGTTGTTCCAGAAAACGTTTGGCGGCAGGCAATGAGTCTGGAGGGTTACCCAAACTGCCAAACAGGATCGGTTAAGGACGCTAATGCCCAGAGGGCTGCTAAGCTCCGGTGCCCCTCAGTGTACCTACTAAGTTGCCCCACGCCACCCTGGGACAGTGCGAGTACACCACGTGCTGTCCTTGCTTCTTCATTTTACACATGCAACTTTAACCGTCTAATAATTTAGACGCGTCTGAAGCTTCCTAACCGCGTTGAATAATCACATCGCACCATCTTATGTATTATACTCGACGTCATTGCAGGAGCTATTCATCTTTTATTGTCGAAGCAGCATTGATTTACACTTAGACAAACACCAATTGGCCAAGGCCGATTAGTCAATCAAGGACCAAACTGCCATGAACCAAGCAGTAGCATCGACCAATCCTTGTTATTCAACGAGGTGTTTGACTAGCCGATAGATTCAAGATTAGAGGACTGGAAGAGAATTGACAAATTCACAATGGCGGATCCAACTCCAAACAACAACAGACGTCTCGCACCTCTTCGTACACCCCAAAACCTGTCAACTCCGAACCGTCGCGCTTTCAGCGCCGAACCCTCCTCGAACCGTCTCTCCGCCTCAGCCCGCCGCAACAACCCCAACACACCCCACGCTCGCGCTGCCACCCGGGCTATTGACCAACGGCGAGCAGCTCTATTCACACCAGGCCGCATCGGCCGGCGGCGCAGCGTCGCGCGCGAACGGGAGCGGGAGACGCCGCGAGATCTCTTGCGGAACCTTAGTCGGGTACTGGCACCGACATCCACAGCCGTCTCCTCGTCCTCGTCCTCGCCTCGCGCCAACAACAATAACAATGACTCGACGTTGCAGACCCTTATGGAGGAGGATGACGATGACGACGACGAGTTTCCTATCGAGAGGCCGCGTTTCTCGCTCCCCTTGGATCGCGACGATGACGACGATAGCGAGTTGAAACCTCCCAGGTCTAGTATACTGGAGGATGAGAACTACACCGTCCAATCGATTGAGATGCCCCGTCGAGCGTGGAGTGAGAACCGTCTGGACAGGGGTAGCTTTGGGAGCGTGCGGATGAGCGACTTCATGGGGCCGGCCATTGGAGAAGACGATATCGACGATAACGACTTAGGTATCGACTCCGGCTTTTTCCCGCCGCCCGCGTTGGATGATGACACGGGAGATGTGCGCATGGACGAGAATGCCATTTTCGAACGCGTGGACGAGGAGACGAGACGTCTGACAATGGGAGGCCAAGATGATTTCGGTCCGATCGAGATACCCGATTTGGGTAACGAGAGTACCTTTATTATGGCGCCTGTGGAATCGCCTACTCGAGATTTGACGGTCACTGAAGGCGTTGAGGTCGATGATCCGCCCCAGTTCGAAGATGATAACGACGATGATGGCATAGGGGAGCCGTTTGACCCGTTCGGATATGATGATAACAATGATGACGACAATGGGGAGCTATTGGAGACAACTATTATGTCCCAAGTCGTTGATCCCCCAGCACAGAGAGGGACAGGGAGGAGAAAGGTTAGCAAGAAGATATCGAGGCATGGCATCGAGTATCCTTCCTTGCCACAGGGCGTGGTAAAACGACTAGCAACAACACTTGCCAAAACGGCAGGAGTCAGCAAAGCGAAAATCAGTCCGGACACGCTAGATGCGATCATGCAAGCAACGGACTGGTTCTTCGAGCAGTTGGGAGACGACTTGTCAGCATACGCAAAGCACGCAGGCCGAAAGACAATCGATGAGAGCGATATGATGATGCTTATGCGCAGGTACGTTCTTATTTATGCGTTGATCCGAGGGTATTTTCCTAGTTCTAGTAGTACATTTTTACTAATTTCACGGTACAGACAACGACAGACTAGCGCGTCGACAACGCCTTTTTCCCTGGCGCAAAGGCATCTACCGCGAGAACTCATACAGGAGTTGCGTATGTCAGTCCCCCCGCCCAAGAAGGCCCCTCGGAAAAAGCAATCGCGACTTGTGGAGGTGGATGAGGAGGAGGAAGTGACATGAAGTCATACCCGATCTTGGGATCTACCAAGGGAATGAAGTTATGATTATGATGAGCGGGTTTTATGACCATTCCTTATTCATACGCACCCTGCGACCGACGTCTGTTGGCGGTTTCTTCACTACCATATAGAACATTATTGACGTCGCTATTGCGAGTCCATACCTAATAGGTAATATGCCCGTTAGTACAGCCGTGTCGGGGGGGATAGGGGTGGAGAGGGGAGTTATACCATGTGAAGATGTATTGGGCATGGTTATTCCTCAAGTTGACCTCTGCAGGTCTACCAATGGGAATGCCTTTGGATTCCATATCTATAGCCGTGAGCAAGTCAGGCTCTGCACAAAGCAGACACATCGTTAGCTAAGATCAGCCTTCAATCGATATAACGTGTTCAAACATACCCATAGTCTGCTCAACCCACACAGCCTGGCTCCCCGTCAAGGCAGCCATCTGCTTGACATCCGGGAAGTAAAACTCATTTATGTCCGGCCGATTCTCGGGCGTAAACATGTTCTTCTTCCACGGCTCTCTCAGCAACCCCTCGACCGCCACCTCCCCCGTCGGCAGCGACTCGGCCGGCCGATCCCGCTGCCGCCGGAACCTCTTGCTGATCCAGCCGCGGTTGACAAGCACCGTGGTCCCGTCGCCGTCGCGCTCCAGCGGCGTGACGACCATGAACCCCTGCTCGCCGTCGCGCATCCGCGGGCCGACCAGCATCTCGCGGTCGTGGCGGTAGCGCCCCGTCGCCGTGACGCGGCGGAAGTCGAAGTCGTGGATCGCGTCCGGGTCCACGCGCGGCGGCAGCGGGAGCGGCGCGCGCACGATCCGGTCCTCGAACTTTGCTATCAGCTCCGTCTTCCACCCTAGCCGCTGCACCTGCCACGTCCCTAGCACGAACGCTGTCACCGGGATTATGGCGAGGACGATTAGTCCCGGCCCGTGGCGTCGGCCGGTGCGCACTAGTTCGGGTGGGTTGTCGAGGATCGATGTGAAGGAGGGGTCTTCGGCTGGTGGACGGTTTAGGTGTCGTGTTGTTTGGGTGAAGGGCCGGCGGAGGAAGGGTTGGAGAGGGGTGCTGCTGCTGCTGGTTTGTCTACATCGTGGTGAGGTTCGTGGGCTGGCTCTAGTGTAGTAGCTGTGAGAGGCGCGGGCTTGAGTCTCTAAAGCTTGCTCGACTCGGCGGGCGAGCGTTTGGGGTGTGAGCCACCCGTGCGACTTCATCGCGTGGCAATTGGATCCGTCAAGCTATACAGCTCGTATGTAAGTCGGTAAATGGAATCAATAATAAATAAACCTTTCCGTTTAATCCTTGACCTCGATGACGTTCATCTTGAGAATTCTTGAAGCTTTCCCATTGGTGAGATTTTGCAGCTGATGTAAGTGGGGCACCACCCTTCAGGATTTGGGGAGGACCCACTTTGCATGCCTACAACCACTGTGCTAGGTACCTAAGCTCTAGGTATCCGCAGCATCGAACAGCTTCCATATCAACGTCGCCTTTGCAAATACCGAAATTCTAGCTTGAACTTTCTTCATAGCAGCAAGGGGAAAGAGTAGACTCATATCTCTTGAGAACTAGGTCTGACTCTAATCGTTCATTTCATTTTAATCAAGCTATCAAGTTAGGTAGGCATGCAAGTTCACGATTTACCCATAATTACTAAGAACAATTATCAGAGCTACGTCGCACTTGATTGACAGCCTACTACCGAATAGCTAGAAATCTTGAAAAATCAAAGCCCCCAAGGAAATATTCGAGCAATAAGATGGGGGATACCATCTTCTTTGAGGGCAGTCTGCAGGATGGCATAGCTCTTGCCATCCAACAATCTAAGGTGGTGCTTGCTTTTGTGACAGGTGAGATACGCACGGAAAGTGAACGTGAAATAGAACTGACATGAAGTTAGATGATAGCGGCGAGAGCCAAGTATGGGAAACCGAACTCACCACCAACGATACCGTACGTTATCTCATATACTATATTGGGGACATAAAAACTGATATCCGTCACTAGCTGAGATCGCCACTCTCAAGTTATTGCGTTTTCCTGCGACTGACAGCAGGATCCCAGGAGGCAGGATTCCTAGAGGCTCTATTCCCTATACCTAAGAAGCCCACCGTGGTTGTCATCCAGTAGGATTATCCCCATATTCATTAATCAGAATTATGGAACGTTACTCATTGGTTATTTACAGAAATGGCATACTGAAGGAGTATATCACTGGCGGGACTCCAACGCAGGATCTCGTTCGCAGAATTGCGGCGATTCTTAACGCCACTACCACTGGCCAGGGTGGACAGACGGCATCGACCTCAGCAAGTCAAACCCAGCCAGTGCCAGCCCCTGAGGCCTCATCTTCCGTACCAAGTAACGATCTAGATGACTTGTACGATGACCACGATGAAGATGTTCCATCAGCGAGTGCTCCTGCGCCAGCTCCTGCACCAGCTCCCATAGAGGCTGAGTGGGGGCAGAACACACGGCGAGCGCAACGACTAGCAGCCGAAAAGAAGGCAAGAGAAGCCAAAGCCAAAGCAGAACAGGAAGCCCAAGAAAAGAAGCGTCACCAAGAAGCCAACAAGAGCAGCGAAAGCCAACCATCTTCTCAGCCCAGCACGGGCCGAAGCTACCAGGAGGAAGTCCGGCAGCGAAAGAGAGAAGCAGCCGAGGAGCGAAAGCGCATCCTCAAACGCATCGAAGACGACAGGCGCGAGCGACGGGAGCGCGAGGCCAAGGAGAGACAAGCCAGACTCCTCTTGAGCAACGCCCAGGAAAGCGAGGAATCCACCAGCCAGACGCCGGCGATCCCTCTTCCCAGGAGACAGGTAAGTGGTAGTACGCAGGGAGACCATTGCAATCTACAGGTTAGGCTATTTGACGGCTCGACCATCCGCTCGCGCTTCAAAAGCGACGCCACGCTGAGCAGCGAGGTGCGCAAGTGGATCGACGAGGACCGCACCGACGGCGACGCCCCGTATACCTTCCGCATCGTGCTCTCGCCTCTCCCGAACAAAGCCATCGAGCCCGCTGAGGAGACCGAGTCTTTGCTGTCTCTGGGTCTCGCACCCTCCGCCACGCTCGTCCTCGTTCCTGCCAAGTACTCTTCGGCCTACGCGAGCTCGGGTGGGTTTGTCTGGCGCGGTCTATCTTATATCCTGGGTATTTTCGGCGCTATGTACGGCTTCTTGGCTGGTGTGTTCGTCAACAGACCGAATGAGCAAACTCCTGAGGGAGTTCCCTTGAGGAATCTGGGGCCTGCGAATGCGAGGGCGGCGTCCCGGATTAGAGGGTTCCGAAATGAAGAGGATGAGCGTAGGGATGCGCAGTTGTATAATGGGAATTCGGTAAGTCCAATCAATCTGATGTTACCATGTCTATATGCGCTGTCAGAGCTTGGTTTCGGGGTAATGGAGTGCTAATATTATGTAGTTAAACTTCGAACCACGGAGAGATAACGACGACGACAATGATGAGGGAGGACGATAGCCTGTGGACTTTGAGCTTTCGGAGGGCTAATTAGCCCAGATTGTTTATTATATACGTGTATAATATTTCGAATTCATCATCGATCCGGTCTATAGGGAGCCTAATAAGATAGAACAAAGCAGAATTTAAGACTCTATTTGCTTGATGTTCAGGGTAAGCTTACATGATTGTTACATATAATATACATCGTTAGGAGTTTATTATATCTATCCCCTGGTACTATCATCCTCCATCTCGCTTTGCGCGGTACAGGTAGTAGCCCAATGGCTTCTTTCGAGTTCTGCTAGAACCCTCTCTATATGTGATTATCGGCACTATCGCGTTTTGTTTTCGGCATGCTTCCATAATGAGCAACTAGCACAGGGTCGTGGATGCCATGCTGAGGTCCATTGTCGTAAAAGCAGTTTAATATGGTAAGCCGTGTCCTGTAGTTTAGTACTGGCAATATGCCGGCGGAGAAAAGGGGAGGTATTAAGAACCTCAGGCTAGGTACTGATCCATGTTGGAACTTGGTTACCCGCTACTATTGGTAGATATATCTATTTTGCTATCATAGGACTATGGCACCATATATGATATGTCCCTGGTTAATCTTACCATGCCCCTCACTCGATCTTCATTGTCTCTCCTTAGCTGCCCATGAGAGCACCTATAAGCCCACACACAGTACCGTGACTTACCGGATAATACCTAGGTAGTTATGTCAATGATACTGGGGACAAGACAGAATCGATTTTAGGTAATAAATTAAAAAAAAAAACCGAATGATATATGTACTGCAAAAAGCCTTATCCCTACCCCTAGCACTAACCTGTAATAGGGGTTTTCGCCGAGTCACCAAAAAGAACAATATAGTGGGCACTGAGCAGAAGCACCTAGCTAACGCAAGAAACTCTTCATTCGGTCAACTTTGCTGTAGGACTTGTTGGTTACCCCTTTCCACAGCACTCACTCGCGTGCTCAATGCTGACTTTAGGTACGTAAAATGTTATAAAGGTGCTCTGCCTCTCCTTCATCGCTGTATCGCTAGTTTGTATGGGTGTTCCCTTCTTTGAAGAATTTCGGTTCTCCAGCTGACAGCACTGTAGCTACCGACCAAAGTGTCTTTGGGCACTATGTCTGGGATCTCAAGTTTGCAGACTTCGCACAAAGCGTGGTCGTGGTGTGCCTCGTGCTTCAACTGATTGGCCTCTTAGCTGTCTGCGTCGTCAAAATCTCAGTGATGATCCTGTATCTCCGCACGTTGGGTAGCCTCATGTGGATGCGCGTCACATCCATCGTCATCATCTGCTTGTCAATTATCTACCACGTGTCCCTCGCGGTTGCTTTCGCTGCCATGTGCGCGTCGCCCCCCTCGGCTGGCTACTCGCAGGTCGCGTTCTTCATGGCTCTCGTGCCGGACAAGTGCGTAGCTACGAGCGTAATAATCGTGATTATGAGAGCTGGGAACTTCTTTACAGACCTAGTCTTGCTGCTGCTGCCGCTGCCCATCATCTGGCCCCTGCAGATGCCGACGCGGCGCAAGCGTAAAACGTAGCCATGTTTCTTATTGGCATCTCGTGAGTTTTCTCTCTTCTCCCCCCCTCCCCTTTTTTGTCACCAGATAGGGAGAAAGTTAATCGCCATCATTAAGAGCATGTGTGTCGAGTCGTATCGGCCTTGTGACTAGGGTGCGATACTATAGCATGGACTTCGACAATCTCCGCATCACGGTTCCTATACAAGCGACTGCCATGGCCGAGATGACGGTCGGCATCATCGTCTGCTGTGGGCTTTTGGCGATTGTCGTCGTCTGCCGCTCGATCAAGGGCCTGCCCATGTGGTCCTGGCTGTCGTCACCACGGGCCGTCAGGAGCTCGTCACACTCCAAGATCCTATTCTCGGACCAACCAACGCCGTATAGGCAGAGAAATAATGACTCGTCGTTGCTAGAAAGCATAGTTGACCCCCGAGGCGTGTTAAACGAGGTCGAGGTCGACTCTTACCCCCTGGGGTTGCTGGAACCGGCCCACGCGGCGGGCATCGGGAAGACGACCGAATCCAGCGTCTCGCGGAGTGGGTGAGACTCTGAGAACGTAAAGCTACTGTACGTATGACACTTGTTAAGCTATAGGTGACAGTGCCTTGAAATCTATGCCTAACACCATAGTATTTGCCTCTCTAAATCATGTACTGCGGTTGTCACGGTAAAATGGAGCTGTTTTGGGCTGGTTTAACCTATTGGGGCTCGAGCTTTTCTCTATTCAAAGCCTTAGCAGACGTCGAGGTTGAGATTGCGACAAGGGAGGGCCTTCAGGGGGTCCGGTGGGCGGTCCGGCTTGAGGCGTTGGATAAACGGTTCGCCATTGTGACAGAGGATGTGGCTGGGGAGGATTGTGATTGGAAGAAAGACGTTAAGGATTAGCGAATATTATACCGATAATATTTGACACTCTTGGACAGTTTTGACGTAATGTACTACCTCTACGGTCGATGTGAGCCACATAGTCAGAGAGTACAAAGTGATGCTTTAAGATTCCCTAATATATTGTCGTTATCGAGACCTATATCATGTAAGCTATAATTCAGGAGCTTGCTCGGGCGTCACATAACAACTCGATCACATTCAATTCTGAAAGGTAAGGATAAGGCGTCATGGGGATTAGCCCATTCTATGAGTCGCATATAGCACAGGTGATTGAGATTGTAGTTTCAGATTACCAAAACTTCCAATCTTACAGGCTTTGAGGATGGTTGGTCATAACTGGTTGTAAAGTCTAATATATCTAACAGTAGGAAACAAACTGTTTATACTCATTTGTCAATTTGTTGAATACACGAGAGAAAGAGTTAGGTGGTGAGACTCTCGTTTCTTTACTAGCGGTTCCTTAGTCAGCGGCTACACCGGTTATTGGAATGTAAGTACCCGATAGATGAATCCATGCTAATATGCATACAGCCTTAAGTCACCCCACCAATTCTTCTAGAAGCTGCCCACATTAAAACCCCACTGTAACATCTTGCCCAACTTACCTACAACTTATCCATCCAAATCGAATAAACGAATACCGACAAAATGGCCGACGCAGAATTAGAACAGGTTAATATACCCTTCACTATTAAGAGCGCTTCATGAATAATGGACTAACACATCCACAAACCCTAGATCCGCAAGGCACGTCTAGAACAGCTCAAGGCGCAAAGCGGAGGCGGGGCAAGCAGTCCAGGAGCCGGCCAAGGAGGGAATCAGAGAGAGCAGCAGCAACAGTAAGCTCGTTCTTTCTGTTAAACCATGTGTCAAGAATCAGGTCATTCTAACAAAACCCGTCGCACAGACAAGAAGCCGAAGCGCGCCAGTCCATTCTCAACCAGATCCTACATCCAGAGGCAGCCGACCGTCTAGGCCGCATCCGGCTGGTGAAAGAGGAGCGCGCGACCGACGTCGAGAACCGGCTCATCATGCTCGCGCGAACAGGCCAGCTACGACAGAAAGTCACCGAGGCCCAGCTGAAGGAGCTTCTAAACGCCGTCGCGGAGAACAAGGAGGAAGAGAAGATCGTCGTGAACAGGCGCAAGAACTGGGATGATGAGGATGACGATCTGCTGGACCTATGATGGCGATTATGATATCCTTTTGGATGGAATGAAAAAAAAGAAACAAAAAGAAGGATGGGGGAAATGGTTATATACCTAAACTGCCGACGGAGAACGCGTAGGCGATGATAAGGCAGAGCATGGCACGGCGTTATGGGAAACATAGGATTACGTTACTTTCTCCATGTAGTCATGGTGCAGTACACACAATAATGTACAACATTCTAATGACACAGATGCATTATTCATTGCCTCGCCTTACCTGTACTTGCAACGAACTTCGCTCAACTAGCCACAGCCTGAGCAGCAGCCACCTCCTTGATTCTCTTCCTCTCTTCCCTCTCCCTCTTCCGAATATCCCTAAGATCAGGAGGTCTCTCGATCCCCAGCCGAGCCCGTAGGGCATCCACGTCCGTCTCAAACTCCTCCTCCCAGTACACATTAATAACCTCATCGCTCTTCAGCCCATTGCGCACCGCCCAGGGACCATAGATGCGCCAGAACCGCTTCCGCTCGGCGGGCTTGAGCGTCGTGAGCGCAAGCATGGACAGCCCCGTCATAGGCAGCAGGGTATTCGCAAACTCAAACGCCTTGAGCGCGACCTCGCCCTCGCGGACGATGGGCAGCCCCGTCAGCGCGTGGTAGAAGTCGTGGGACTCGCGGTACCGCTGCATGACGTACGCGCACTCGGCGTCGTCGACGTACCGTACCGGGTCCCGGGTGTCGGGCGACACGCCCTCGCGGTCCAGCCACGCCGCGTACGTCGCGCCCACCGAGTTCGGCGGCATGGCGCGCAGACGCGGCAGGTTCAGGGACTGCGACGTCATGCGCGGCCTGTCGCGCAGGATCCGGCGGCCCGTGGGCGAGGCGAGCATGGCTTTGCGCAGTCGCTCGATGAAGTACGGCGATGCGGTTGCTTCGCCTAGCGCGGCGATCATGTCGTGCCGGTACGGGTCGATGAAGGACATCACTCCGGACCCGACGGCTAGCGCTGCTCGCTCGATTTTGGTGAGGGGTACGTGGCCTGGGTAGTTTGGCGGCGGTCGGTTTAGGACTGAGAAGTGTCTACTTCTGCTCTTTCTATTGCTATTGCTGGATGGTAATGATGATATAGATGTTGTTGCTGCTGTGGCCGTCACGGGCAGCTGTTGCACGTGATGCTGGATGAGACTATGTTTGGTTGATAGAGACCGTAGACTGGGTGGGAGGGTTTTCATTTTGCTGGTTTTAATTGCCTAAACTTTTAAAACTACGTTCTAAAGGACGTTGTCTATACACTTTTCGTGAAATCTAGAAAAGGGGGGATTGTACCCCTAATAATTAGACTTCTGGATCGTATCGTACGTTTAGACGTTGTGAAGTTGAAGCTTCAACAATTGAAAGACGTCATCTCGCTATCTGCATAAACGCATGCCCAATTACATAACCCATTAATGCAAGCATAAAACCCCTGTCGGACCTGGGGAATGCCAGTCATACCGAGCACCTGACCCATTGAAGCCTTCTGATTGGCCACCGTCCACGCAGCTTTGCTCGCTTTAGCTTCCCCTTTGCAGCTTTCGCCTCAACGTACCTTGCCGCAAGGACAATTTTCTTTAAATCCGAAGTGCCGCGACCCCTCGAACCTTTCTGTCGCTTTCTAGGCTTTTGTCGGGAACAAGAAATCATTTTCATACCGTACATCATAAACAGAGCAAATTGACGAATTTTACAATACACTCTTTCCCTGCGCACTCATTACACACGTAGTACCTATTATCTTCGCAAACGATCTGTACATCTCTACTACCTACGATTCAGTAAAAGAACAAATAAATCAATCAAGATGCCTCGCAACCGTTCCGCCGCCAGGCCAGCTCCCGCTCGTCCTACTGTTCCGGCCAGAGCTCCCGCCCCTCAACAGCAACGACCGGCAGCGACCTACGCCCCGGCGCAAACCGCACAGCAGCAGCACCCACCCGCGGGAGCAGCGCCGCAAGCCTCGCAGGGTCCGGGTCTGTTCGGGCAGATGGCCAGCACAGCTGCGTACGTTTTCTCCTCTCCTTTATAACCAAACTGCCCATCCTATTTGCAATAGAGCATCATACTAACAACCCTATAGTGGTGTAGCAGTAGGCTCCTCCATCGGCCACGCCATCGGCGGCCTCTTCGGCGGTGGCAGCTCCGCGCCCGCCGACGCCGCGCCCCAACAAGTCGACGCTCAACAGCAGCAGCAACAGAACCAGTGGGGAAACAACTGCCAGGGCGCGACCCAGTCTTTCACCAAGTGCATGGACGACCACTCGGGCAACATGCAGATCTGCGGCTGGTACCTCGAGCAGCTCAAGGCTTGCCAGGCGGCTGCTAGTCAGTACTAGGGTGTATCCGGATGGTCCTGAGCTGAAGAATCTGCTCTGGAGAGGAGGAGAGGAGATAATGTGTGGACATGCATGGATAAGGAAAGGGAAAAAATGAAATAAAATAATTACGCACCCTGTTCTGCATCACTTGACGGGATGCGCTTCTTCGCCTTCGGTGTATTTCGCATATCATACTGATATTGATATTGCAACTGTATAATAAGACTCAACGCTCGATCCACTCAAGTAAATATCTTCACTTTGGATTCTTCGGTACATATTTATTCATGTTTTATGTTCTTGCTATTGGTGCCTGTGGTCTTTCGATGTGTTCATTTGATAAGGCGCTGAAAGATCTCGTCGCGGTTGTCTGGATTATTATTTCCGGTATCATCTCGTTAAAATGCCTCTCCAATGAATATGTATAGTACGATGATGGGCATACAGTCCTGAAATGTGTGATACGAAAATGAGGAAGTGATGATTGTAAAGTAAATAGACAGAGCCACGTATATGCAAATTATGATGTGAATGGAGCAGATGTCAAATTTCAGTAGATCTGACGATATATCTATGTCTCTTTCTAAGTCGTTATACAAGTGGCATGCGTGCATATTGGTATACAGTATATACATCTCCATTGCGTCTAAGTGGTTTAGAAGTCCACTTCGGCATCCAGGACCGAATCATATCCATCCTGACCACCTCCAATCTTATCCAAGTCTCCCATAGAAGGCTGCAAGCCGAGGGGAATGGCAAGTCGGAGCTCTTTAGATCGCGCTCGTTGCCTCGCTTTAACAAGCGTAGCTGCTAAGCTGTTCTGTGTATGATTGAGTCCTAATTCCTTGGCCCGTCTGACAAAGTATCCGTTGACAAAGTCGACGGGGGGCATCTGTCCTTTGCGGACCATAGAGATCCATCTGCTGTACTCCATTCCTTGCTGGATGAGTTTCCTCTCTAGTTTCTTTGGGAAAGTATCCCTGAGGAAATATTCCAGCACATCAGGATGCCCTTGGAACTCGGGCAGGCGGGAAACAATGCGCATTGTCTCGTGCAGCATGCTATCCCAGAACTCCATCGCATTGCGGTCGCTTCTGATCTGATCAAATCGGCAACCCAAAATAACCGATATCGTATCAGCAAGAGACTGGAAAATCATTGCCGGTAACTTTTGTCGCAAGAGCAATTCCCACGGTACAGCCACTGCGTCGAGATCGCTTGCTACAGAGAGGAGACTGACCATATGTTCGGTATGTTGCCTACCCAGCATTTCAGACGTCCTCTGATCCAGCTCCAAGTCCTCATAGTCTCTGGGGACAGGGTGCAGAAACAATTTGCCGGGAACGTGTCTCAGCGAGTATTTGTACGACGAATGTCTTGAGAATTTGTGGGCGCTATGTGCAAGAACATAGTTTGGTCGCACGGCTGGGTCTTGGAAAACCTGTTCGTTCAGCAGTTCCATAAATCCAAGCTCTGGCTGGAGCAGACAGATCGTCGTCCGTCGATCGATGCATCTACGAAGAGCGTATAAAGTCGGAAGAACAGCCCCAGACGTTGTACTGACAACTACGTTGTCTAAGATAGAAGGACGCCACCATGGCCTTTTTGCGTGTCCGATATATTCTGGGCACAGAACGTCTCGTGAAGATATTGGGTTCCCACTCGTATCGAGAATAGTCACCGCCCCGCCCTCCTGTCCCCATGTCGTCATTGAGATTGTGTTGTGTGTTAGCATTTGGGCGGGAGGAAGCTCAGGAACTGCCGAAAGGGCTTGAGCAACAAATCTTGCATTCGGGTCGAACCCAATGATATGGACCTTTTTGGAGAGGTCGAGGATCGGTATAGGTTCGACGGTCTCGGGGTCGGCTTCTATGTCTGTTTCTGTCTTTACTGCCACTGCTTCGGCTTCGGCTCCTGAGCCTGCTACCTTCTCTGCTGCGGCAGCCGCTGCCTCAGAGTTGACAGACGGATTTTGCACTGAGACTCTCCTCACTGTTGGTGGTGGTCTATAAAAGGGATAGGTCGCCGAGGTATTCTCTCTGGAACCACTTTGAAGTGACACATTCGGTGGATAATAAATGGGAGGATCGAGGTGGAAACCCTCGTTCCGCGACTGTGAACCCGGTGCACTGGCAGCAACAGCAGACAAATGCTTGGTGGCCCCCCGGCCCACAAAGATGTTATCGCGAATCCATGTCGAAGCTCTGTTAGGTATTCGCGCTGAAGCCCGCGAAAGCGGCCGGCGGAAAAGATGGGAATACAGGGTGGAAAGCTGGCGTGGTTAACTGTGCGGTATCATGTCATTGGTTTGGCCGAGGGTTGGAATCGCAAGACGGCGAACCGGATGTCAGGTTTGGTGCGGCCAATTTTTTATCATCGGAGGGAAAAATAAATAAATAAAATATTAGGACTGGAAATGAGTTTCTAAGATATAACTACAATTCGAAGTGGCGATACCTAGCAGGACAGAACTAGGTTCGTAGGTCAGACACTTGAGTAAGTTGAATGGTTGGATGGGCATTCAACTATTCTCATGACGGCGACATTAATTTTTTCTTGATGGAGACAGGATCCAATTCAACGATCGCGCTGAAAGGTCAGAATTGAAAGATGGCAATTGGTCAAAAAGATGACCCACACCCTGCCTTACGTAAGACACAGGCCCGGATATCTGGAAGATCTCGCTCGATTCTTTCTCCGATTTAGGATTCTGCCAGTTATCACCGCCATAATTATTCCAACGCCAGGAAACCTTGGAGTTAATTAAATCTCAATGCGACAACTTCGTTTGTTATCGATAACTTCTACAATTCGATTTCGCAAGAACTAACTTAGGTACAATTGACGCGCAACTCAATTTGAAAACACCAAGGAGTCTAATAGACACCATGGATCCGCCGAATATTCTTCCGCAGTTGGAACGATTAGACGATGAGATTGATGATCTCGAGGAAGCACTGCAGCCAATCCTTGGCAACATCTCAGAGGTAGCCAGCAAGTTGCCCTTGCTTGACAAAGCCAAGCTATACGTGTTGGCAACATACTCTATCGAATCGATGCTGTTCTGTAAGCATGCGCGATCATTCATTCCTTCAGAGATTTATTATCCTAACTGTATCCTAAGCTGCTCTGCGACTTAATGGCGTCGACGCGAAAGAACACCCCGTCTTCAAAGAACTTACACGCGTGCGACAATATTTCGAGAAGATAAAGAACGCCGAGAACCCACCAGAGAAGCCCGAACAGTCTCTCAACAAGGAAGCTGCTATTCGATTCATCAAGGCCGACCTCGCAGAGAACAATAACAAGATAGTCAATGCCAAGTTAGCCGAGATGCTCGCGAAGGAGCGCGCGAAGGCTGCTCTCAAAGCTGCCCAGCGTGGCGACAAGCGTAAGATCGAGGAAGCTAGCCCTTCAGGTGAGCCGAGTGTTGAGTCCAATGCTGAGGAAGATGACGCGGAACCTTCCAAGAAGAAGCGCAAGGACAAGTCTAAGAAAGAAGGGAAGGATGAAAAAAAGAAACATAAGGATAAGAAAAGCAAGAGCAAATCCTCCAAGTGAGGCGCGCCAACCATGGTTTTGGGTTATTGCAAATTAAATCGGGATCTTCCCTAGAGCATGGACTCGCATCTCTACTCCCAGAGTAGGGTGCTAATGAAGTTCATAAGGAGGCTGACCAGGCGAGCCTCATTTGGCGCGCTTTGGGTCGGGGCCATCTTGCAGCGGACTAGAAAGATGCTCCAGTAAGGCTATTTCGGGGACAGAAGGATTCCTCGCTACATATGAGCTTCGTACACCCGGCATCACCGGTTTACCATGCATGAGGACTAGTCAACGGAGCTTATGGATGCCAGACCACAAGCAAAGTGACTATACCTTGCTGGTTCTTGACTAACTTGGTATAGCTGAGGTTTTTGTGTTATCTTACGGGTTGCCCTCGCGGTGTGAGTAACACGACTCCTTTAATATGGCTTTTCAACATTATTGATACCATGATCAAGCCAATATCAGTTAATACAAAATAATTCAGTCTCAACAATATTTTACATAGTGACTCGTCTAGGTTTACATTACACGTCTATGGAACTTACCCTTTAAACAGATACGGTAAAATTGGATTTGGGTTAAGGCGCACGAGATATCAGACCCCAGTCAAAAAATTGGTATGTGGTTTACTTGAAGCATCCAGTAACTCCTTTACTCACATTTTATCGTTCTAGTCTAATTCTTAGATACTAACAACCAATGTTCTTAGGTAACCAAAATAAGGGGACTAAATAGGGGCTAGGCAGCCGCCTAAGCTTCCCATGAGGCTCTTGTCACAGCACGGCACACCTTCATAATGAGAACTAACGAACACAGCTATCACATACGACCATAGGATCTAGAAAATTCGGGATCCCGTCCGCTCTCCCAAGGGACAAGCTAGATACCGCCGAATCAGTAGTCGGGTCGGAGACGACCGGCGAATCCTCGGTGTTGTATGTTGATTTACTTTTTGCTCTTTTCGTTTTTGCATACGCAGGTAGATGTTGTAGAGAAAGATTCCAAGGGAATGGGGCTCGGTCTATGCAACAAGGCGAGGTTTTCTCAATCATTATCCTCGTCAGTGGCTTTGCACTACAATACCCCATAATATTTCTTTCGCGAAGATGAAATATAGTTACAGCACATGGTGTATCATGGACCGCGCGGAGTCGCATTTGTTAGAAGGGTTTTCTTCGACGCGATAGGTTGGTCAAAACACATATTCCAAAATACCTAGGGGCATTATTAAAATGATACTATATTATCAGTACGGCCATTCATTGTTAGAATAAAGAACAAGGGGTGTGAACAACGGAGGTTGTAACGGTATGACGTTGCGAACATTCGAACTCGTATTGTATCAAAAGTTCCCTTCGTTCAGTTTAGGTAACTTTTGCGTGTTCACTGATATCGGTATCAGACTTGAGGACTTCAAGTCAGTTCTAAGAAATTGATGTACAGTCCTAATTCAGACTTTACTTGGCGCCTTGGAAGTCAGTTCAAGTCAACATCGAATGTTTAAAAAATGGATACGAGAAAGAAGTGAACCCCTGAGCGAGTACGAGGTACTTGTCCCGACTGCGTGGTTATAGGTGTTTCACTAGTACATAGTAAGAATAACACCGTCTTTTGCCCTAAAAACCTTAACCACACCAGAGAGGATTAGACGACCAATCAAAACCAGAGAACCTTGCTCTTCGCTTGTGTCCCGCGCGCTATTCATGCTAGTAAGAATACGTACATTTTGACACTGTGGTACCTGGACTACTGGGTCAAAGAATTACGTAGCTCGGGGCGACTTTGCTGCTAAGCCACAAATGTGTATGCGCCCACCTTCGCATTCTGTTTGCTACACGGAAAACTATCGTGAAGAAGTTCCGCACTATATTCAGTGTTGGGTTGACTGGAATATGACTCCTTATTTATCCGCATGACTTGGGGATACGGAAACACGGCACGACTCCATATTTGATCGGGACCCGAGGGAAAAAGACGACTGTTAATGAATGCCTGACATCGTCTATACAATTCGCATGAACTTCGAACCCGATCCCACGTTTCACAACCCTCCCCCCTCGAGAACCAAGCTTTTTCAAGACCTTGTCTATGGACCATCTACCCCAGATCGATATCTAAAACAGTCGCACGAAGTTAATCGATCCCACGCGAACCGAAGAGAAAGTCAAAAATATCTAGTCGGATCCCCCCATTCGTCTCTCGCCCACTATGGCGGACTACGGCCGACAGTCTAGCGAACTTACCTCTCCCCCGATCTTAGACCACGAACCATTTGGCAGCATGTCTCTAGGGAACAATGCAAGCCCCGCAGCCGAAGATGGCGCATCTTCTAATGGTGTGGGTGCTGAAGCTACGCAGACGAATTCCAACGCAGCAGAGCCCGAAGTGCCCAAAGAGGTGCAAGAAGTGCTTGCTTCCGATGTATACATCCAGACCAGACCTTTGATCCCGAAAGACGACATGGCTAATACCTGACAGATCGGGGTTTCTACCATGCTGCACAGACTAAAGCAAAGTGTCACGGCCGCCAAGGTTAGCTACCCGTGGTATCACCTTTTATTCTAGCTCCTAGTAGTTAACTAGTTTACGTCTTTAGGAATTCGCTACCTTCTTGAAGAAGCGGTCAGACCTCGAAGACCAACACGCCAAAGGATTGAAGAAATTATGTAGAACGACGCAAGACGGCATCCGCCATGCAGACCATAGGCAGGGATCATTCGCGGGCTCGTTCGAGGAGATGCTCATGATACATGATCGAATGGCCGAGAATGGAATACAATTTGCGCTCTCCCTACATCAGATGCATGAGGATCTGCTGGAGGTGGCCGCCGTAGCCGAGAAACATCGTAAAGGATGGAAGCAGAATGGTTTAGCCGCAGAGCAACGTCTAACAGATATGGAGAATGCAATGCGCAAGTCTAAGACAAAGTACGATTCGCTGGCCGAGGAGTACGACCGAGTAAGAACCGGCGAGGCCAAACAAGGACCTAGAGTCTTTGGTATCAAAGGTCCCAAATCCGCAGCACAACATGAAGAGGATCTGTTGCGCAAGGTTCAGGCGGCCGATACAGACTACATGGGCAAAGTTCAGACATACCAATCTGAGAAAACCACTATGGAAAATACAACACGCCCGGAAGCTATCAAGGCGCTTCATGATCTTATAAGAGAATGCGACTCTGGTACTACACTACAAATGCAAAAGTTTGGTGAGTGAATATTCGACCTAGACAACTCGTATGCATTACTCACACCATATTAGCGTCCTTTAACGAGAAGTTATTGCTTAGCAATGGCCTGGTAATAAGTCCCTTGAAAAGTGCGACTCAGCCGGGCCAGCATTCTCGAAGTCTCAAAGAAGTTGTTCAGGGTATCGATAATAAGAAGGATCTTGAAAATTATATCATCAGTTTTCATAGCAAAGTTCCGATTAGATCAACAGAGGCGAAATATGAGAGGAATCCCGTGAGTGTCTATTATTTAATCCTAGGAGAATGTCGGGTTCTGACCAAAGCTAGGTGCTTAATCCACAACAGAATATGTCAGTGAACCAATTACAACAGCAACAAGGCCGGCCAGGTTCTCAACGAGCGGGTTCTCCGTTGCAGTCGATGCAACCACCAGGGTCGATGAGTTCCCGGACTGGAGGCTTCGATACGATATCGTCTCCAACTGGATTTCAAGGGCCAGCCCGGGCTTTCACTCCTCCCTCTGGGGTATCACCATCCGGGCGACCGTCCTCGGGAATGGGACACGAGAGGAGCTTCAGCCACGGCGCAATGTTAAATCAGCCTAGCATGCAACCTCAGCCGCAATACAATGCACGCAACTCAATACAAGCTCCCCCGGTCCAATCACGATTCAACGGTGGTATGGGTGGACCACCACAACTTGGAGCTCTACCATTTCAGCAGCCGTCTTCGAGTCCTCAACAGAGTGGTGCGATAGGATATCAACCTCCGACTCGCGGCGAACAATCTCCAGTACGCTCTGGATCACCTTCCGGTGCTGTCGTACCGGTACCGAAACCGGAGGCCTCGATCTCAAGAGGGCCGGTCTTCGGTATCTCCTTGGAACGATTATACGAGAATAGCAAAGGTCCTGTACCGATGGTCGTGTACCAGTGCATCCAGGCTGTAGACCTATTTGGTCTTACCGTCGAGGGTATCTACCGACTCTCTGGATCAACAGCTCACGTGAACAAGCTGAAACATCTGTTCGATACTAGTTCGCCTCCCCTTTCCTAGTACAATATTCCAATGAAGCACAGTTAGCTAACCCCAGGATAACAGACGAAGACGCACCGATCCTCGACTTCCGAAACCCGGAGAACTTCTTCCATGACGTGAACAGCGTGGCGGGGTTACTGAAACAGTTCCTCAGGGACCTACCGGATCCGCTGCTCACGTCGGAGCACTACGCCGGGTTCATCGAGGCGGCGAAGAACGACGACGATACGGTGCGCCGCGACTCGCTGCACGCCATCATCAATGGAATGCCCGATCCCAACTATGCGACGCTCCGAGCGCTGGCCCTGCATCTGCACCGCGTCATCGAGCACAGCGCCGTCAACCGCATGAACTCCCAGAACTTGGCCATCGTGTTCGGGCCCACGCTCATGGGCACCGCGCCTGGTTCGAATATCCAGGATGCCGGCTGGCAGGTTCGTGTTGTGGATACGATCCTGCAGAATACTTACCAGATCTTCGACGAGGATTAGGGTGCTTTCTTCACGAGTGCCTGGCATGAATGAGGGTGGTGACGTGGTATAGTTCATCTTATTGTTTAAATATTAATCTTGTTACCCAGAGGCCGTCTACTTTCCTGGCGGGATGGTCTTTTGCCTTGACAGCTTTTTTTCGGTTTCTTAGCCAATACCTTTTGCATCTACATCCTCTTCTCACTGTGGAAGGTTCCCCGGTCGTCGGGCACATGAGTCCAAGCCTAACCTGGTGGGGGCATAGGTAGGGAGGAAAGGGGGAAGGGGGGAGGATAGCATTCATCAACATCGTTGTCGCCTCTTTGCATATAGATAGCTATTTGCTACTGCTGTAATTATAACTGGTAGATACCTGAGGTTGGCTACTGGACTGGCTATGCCTAATGACACTGGAATTGAATTTATTGAACAAAATTTCTTTTGATGCGGTATTCGTGCGGATTGGTTCGTGACTTAATAGTATATTTATATCTAAATATATATACAACGCTCGGATTCATGCTTGGCTTAATACAGGTACAAATTCGGCTTATTATCTTGGATGGATAGGTAGGTATTATATCGAAAAAATCTTCGTTCTTATTCGTACAGCCGTAACTCTTTTTCAGTCCATCTCCCTCCTCTTACGCTCGCCATAGACCCATTTTCATACAGTGCTACTACTGTAAAATGACGACCAGATTATGCGGCGGCAGGAATAGGGGCAGCGGCTTCGGTACCAGTGGCGCCTCGCTGGCCTGGTGGTGGAGGGAGGAACATGGGGAGGTAGGTTACGCCCAGGGCCATTACTATTATTTTTGTCAGTAGAGGGCTCTTCATCTAGTATCTCGATCGAGAGATAAGAGGTACAACATACCAGACATGCCGATGGTGAAGTATCCCGGAGTGCTGGTACCGCTCTTGCTCGCGTCCTCGCTCTCGCCCAGCCAGCTCTGGATGCTCAGCACGACCGACGCCCAGCCGATGTACTTGTTGCGCGTGAAGATGGCGGCCATGGGAAGGGTTGAGGAAAGGGTGGACGAAAACTCGACGCTGTCGCCCTTGGGAGCGGGTTCTTGGTACGGGACAACTGTTGATTGATTGGACGTATTAGTTAGTTAACAGTTATTGGGGCGATGCGATACGATGCGACGCGATATGCGGCTCATAGGTTGGTTGGTTGCTTGCTTGCTTGCTTACCCAAGTCTGGCCGTCGCATATCCTTCTTTGTGGCCATTATTTTTTTATTCTTTATTTCTACACGCTATGTTTCAATTGAACCGGTGTTGTATATTGGTCTTCGGAATTACGAGCTTGTTTCTATCAGCCTTGCATATTATCAGGAAGCTCAAAAACATTTGACCACGGAGATGCGATGTCGTTGAGACGTCCCGTGCTGCAGGGCCCGGACGGGGGTGTCAACTGACGCTAAACCATTTCGGGCGGGCTGTGCTTAGTGTTCCCACCCCTTTCCCCACCTTTGCCAGAATAAAGCCACACGGCCAGCCAGACGGCGGGGTTTCAAGGCGCGGCCAGATCTACAGATTGCAAGTACGAAATACAACATCAACATTCTCGCGCCTCTCTCTCTTTTGGCTCCTACATCTTCCGTCGTGCTGATGTTTAGAGGTAAGAAAACACAGACAGTGGTGTCCCGTCTCGACTGTCGTCTGTGTTACGTGTGCCAGATACTTACTTACATACATACCTACCTAACCTACTCGTATCACCCACCGTGCATGCAAAAGCAAATACCGACAGAGCTGAGAGGTGGAAAATGGGCGGAGTAGCTTGGTGTCGGCACTTCTGGTGTCATATTATCTGATTACCCTCGCCTTACAATGTGACGCCTATCTCGGCCAAGAGCCCGGTTTGCGGGTTCTAAAATATAGTATGTATCATATCAGCATCGCAATGCACCACCAGAAAAGCAAAAAGGGAAAATTGTAACAGCGGCCTGAAAAATATATTTCGGAGCACCGGGTTCGAGTAGTGGTAGGTAGTGAGACGGCTGCATCAAAGCGAGTAACTCCGGTAGGCTCACGGCCGGGTTGGTCATTTTTCGGCCTTAATACGGATTGGAACTAACTATCAATATTGAACCGCGAGAGGATGAATAAGGGGCGATTAATATTCAACGAATACTCCCGAACTTGCTGGCTTTACTAACTTGCCTAGGTATCTACCTTGGCTATCTGATTATTAGCTGAGTATGAATTGGTCGATCCCTGTGGGATCTCGACTCTGTTTGGCTATTCGGAACAACATTCAGCAACGTCATAATATCCTCGTCTCCGTATTAGGCTACCTACCCAGGTCTTCCCGTATGAGGAGTACGTGTTGTCCTACCACGTCGCCCTATAGTAACAGATTTAAGGAGGCCGGACAGGCAATCATGACCACGGCTATTGGGCAAACTTGTAGAAGCACCTACCATTCCCCTTGCAGGAGACCGACAAACGAAAATCGAGTAATCAAGTTAATTAACGGACTGCTCTAGTTGGCAACTTACATACTGGCAACTTCCGAATCTGGAAGGAGTTCGCAATCCTATTTACTTTACTTCTGATTTGAATTTGATGGAACGATCGAATACTCAGTGGTCTCTGATCGTTGCCGCTTCTATCTTGACGAGGTGCTGCAGCATGATAATCGCCTAATATACATAACATTAATACGTAAATCAACATGTTACACACGCGGGAGTCGATCCTGCATGGAAATATGTGGTCTCGGGCACACGACAGCATGTCGACGGCCGGATGGGCAACAGAACGAGACCTGTGGCGGCATTTGGTTGCGGGGATTTGCCTGCGAAGGGCGGACAAGATTCATTCTATCATTTGTCAGAGCTATAGTGATGAGATTGGATGGATTGCGGGTTATTTGATGACCTGCGTCTTGGGGGCTGGCTGGCTGGCTGATAGGACCAACATTCAGCAACCTCAAGAGTTAATGTTATTGGTAATTTTCTCTATCGTCTCCAAAATAAGGCATCCCGATATGATGACTTCTCTCTCTCGTTTTCTTTTTCTTTTTCTCATCATGCAATTATTACCATTACCGTTTCTCCGCGAGTAATACCTCCTCCAAGAACAATAGTTCCTGCTTGCATCTTCAGCGACGTAATACTTTTCCACCTTAAACTTCCATGTGTTGGCTGTGGCAAAAGAACGTGCCATCGTCTCCTGATACTTGAAAACAATGCGATTGCCAACAATCACCTGAATTTCATTGTTTGGTGACTTGACTGCTTATCAACTAGCCTCAATGCGTATTAGAACAAACTATATTTACCAAGACAAAGGATCGCAGAATCTGGACCGGCCAACCCGGTAGAACTAAGTAGATTAAGTTTGTCCAGGGCCAAGGCTTTGTTTCTTTTTCTTTTCTTTTTTCTATGCCTTTCTTCTTGTTCATGAATTTCTATTGTTTCTTTTTTAATTCTTATCTATGTAGGTAGGTAGGTAGGTAGTCTTAGGTTATGCACGTAAGTAAGGCAACGATATCATTAGACTCCATGCTCGTTTACGCTAGATGATTGATCGCTGACGTTTCCATCCCCCTTATTTCGTATCAAGAGTCCGAAATGGATCTACTGCGATGCGTAAGCCATTTATCTATATTAGCTAAACCACCACCCACCCCCATGCGACTACATAATCTAGTAGGCTTAGCTGCCGAAGCCCCGAAGTGAGATCCCGTCGTCCGTTACGAGCAATTCCTGCATTCGGAGGGCTTGGTTGTTGTGGGATGGAAGTGAGAGAGAAAAAAGAGGCAAAGCCCGGAATGATCCATTTGGAGGAGCTGATGATGATTACTATGAGTGTAACCGGTTGCTCACGATAGCCGCAGTGTAAACCTATAAGCGATAGATGATCCATGTATGGTCATGGTGCCTTGCAGCCCAAGGGTAATATAGTACAGTACTACTATTTTATTGTCAATCCTAACGTCCTCGTGAGCGCCTAGACTAAAATCCGAGAGACTAGTAGCCTAGGCAGCTAGCGTGGCTGGGTCAGGTAGGTTACTGTAGGTAGCTGGTTAGGTAGATCTTCTAGCAGGTAAGGAGCGAAATTGGTCAAGCGGTATGACTCTTGTGAGGTTTCGTTTTTTAGTCTAATATGTTTAAACGAATGGAAGTGACTGATGAAATATTGCGTACATCTTCACTTTCTCAAACATGTTAGGTCTATTATTATTATTCTGGTTCTCTCCTCTTTCTTAATGGTGTTTCTTAATTGTCGCTGGATCCACCGAATCTGGCGAATCTACGCTAGTATTGTGTTACGTGCCACTAAATCACTTGTACCTTGTTGGCTGGGAATGGCTGCAGACGGTACCTAACATAACGAAAAAGGTGCGATGGTGTCAGTTCGCATATTTTCCCGCGCTTCCGATCCCACCCAACCCTGGTCGCTTCCCATGTCCCATCCATGCCACGCAGATCATGCCAAACCAGACTAGACCATTTGACTTTAACGTCTTTGGTCGCCTGGCAGAAACCCAATCCATCCCCCTGGCCCTGTCTTGGAGAATCGCCAGTGGCTACCAAGTTCCCACTGTGCCCACTGGGCCGACTTGCCCTTCAGTGCCAGTGCCAGTGCCAGTGAGTGCCCTCTTTACCGCAACCCCGACCTATCCTTTTGCCGCTACCACCGTATCGCCGCTGCAGTGAATATGGAGGGTAGTAGAGAAGTAGTTGCGTCTTGCGTGTGTGTAATCATAGAAACACCTCTTCCTTTTTAGCTAAACAACTTTGCATCTCACCACATCTATTATTACTACATACCATTACCACACCCATCTCATACTCATACAGTATTGTCCACATGCCAAATCTCGATATACCCCAAACTTGTTTTCAATTTGCTTTGCCATTTCTTTAGCTCTGTTCTGCTTGATCTTGCTTCTTGCTCGTCCGTCCGCTTACGGTATTCGACTCGTTCGATTATTTGCATCCCGAGAGAGCCTCGCGGTATCGCATCCCTGGACTCGATAGCGCATCCCCTGTCCAACATCCAATCATCGACGTACAACTCATTCCGACTACCTCAAGACATGGCGCATCAACAAATCGGTCGCCCGCGATGACCTCTCGGCCCCCTATGGCCGTCCCTCAGCGACAGCCTCAGAGAACTTTAAGCGGCTCGGGGTTGTCGCAGTCCCCTACCCACCAGCGAACTCTCTCACAGCAATATCTACCTCAATCCCCCATACGAAAGTCGGAAAGCTTCAATGAGCAATCGACCGATGTGGGCGATGTTGCACAAAATCGATATAATACCCTCCCGAGGAGGGGAGGGTCGAGACTCAAGCTTGAACTTGCCAATGATGGCATTGAGCATCCCGGCTTTAGCGAATCCCCGCAGACCTTAGATGCCAATAAAGCATTCACGCCCTCGCGTGTAATGTCGATGAACGATCTTTCCGACGCCGGCGATTTGACTCCGCATACATCGAGAGCCCAAACGGTCGACGAAGACTCGGTGCCCTTGCCTATGCCTCCTCGTCGAACTCGTTTCGTTGTACCGACCAAGCGGCCGGAGCCATCGAGCACTCCCAGCACCCCTTTGAAGAAGGATGCTCGTCCGAAACCGTTCGCTGTCGAGACGCCATCCATTGCCCCTCGCTACCCCATCATGGGAAAGCCAGACGCCACTGGTAAAATGAGAAAGGATACCGCCTCTCGTGCGAGTACTGACCTCAGCGCAGGCGTCGCCGATTTTTATCCCTGGACCAGTTCACATCTAGAGGACCAATTTTCAGATCACATAATCAAACATGGGTTATTCGACAAGGCCCCAGCGCAGTCTACACAAGAGCCGGCGTCCGCGAAAGCCCCTTTGTTTCCTGCTCTGAAGCACAAAAGTGGCCTTCATACCCTATCAACCATATTTACTGGCATACTAAATCAGAGGAGGCATAGCGGCCAAATCACATCTGCTTCTACTTTCAAACCACCGCCTCGAGTCACGCTCACCGACACGAAGAGAGAAATTTGGCTCAAGGACCTTGCCAATCCTGCTATTTCCCTCAGGCGACTTAGCCGTACAATTCCGCACGGTATTCGAGGAAAAGTCTTGCTCGAACAATGTCTAAACAAGAACGTCCCCACGGATCGTGCTGTCTGGCTTGCTAAATGTGTTGGAGCGAACGAGATTCGGGCCTTCAAGAGAAAGGGAGTAAATGGCATATTTGTTATGGGTGGAGAGTCCAAATGGATTAGAGATTGGACTGTGTTTGTCGAGCAATTTGTCGAAACTATTTCCAATTCGTTCAGTGAAGATGATTGGAAACCAAAGATTACATATGCGTAAGTCATGTTGCTACCTTGCGAAACCCTTACAGCTCGGGAGTTTCCAAACTAATTGCTTGTAGTATTCGCCTCGCTGCCCATCTTTACGCCGAACATCTTTTAGACCGAGACCACTACATGGATTGGCTGGTTTCTGGCTTAGAAAATAGCAACCAAGCCAAGCTCCCTATGTGGCTTTTAATAATCCAGATATACTGGAAAGACCTGCTTAAACTAAGGAGACATGGGCGTCGATTAGTCAACGCTATCCTCTCCCACCATTCTTCTGTATGTCCCTTTAGTGACATTCCTTCGTTCGTACTAGCTAACTCAATGAACAGATATACTACCATCCCGATCGGGACATATTACTACCTCTCGCGACACGTTTAGAATCTCTTGTAGAGTCTTTGCTTATTACTAGCCCAGAGAATTTCGTCAACCCTGGGACCTGGTTGAAATACCGCGATTGCTTGTTGGAAGCTCCTACATCGAGTAACGCACCTAGATCAAACGCACTGAAGTCCATCGATTTACGTAACGATTATTTGACAAGCTCGAATGCCAAATCGCAACCTGCTCTCCGAAGCATAGTAGTCCAGCTCCTCGATAGCTTGCACCGAAACCCTCTCGATAGTACGATACCGAAGCGGCTTTGGAAAACGAGCGAGAATAAGTTGTCTATCGTGAGAACCATTCTTGAATGGTGTACTTCGTTATATCGACCCGGAATTGCCAAGGCATATATCGCAGCGACGCTCTTACGCTCATCGTCCGAGTTCGATGTTGATATTACAAGGACTGTTCTAGAATTTTTGGATACTGATCCTCTGGAAGAAAATGCTCGGAAGCAGCTTGTCTATCATCTGGTATCGGAGCTGGTTCGGTCTGGCCATTTCTTGGTTCCTCAGTACATCCAATGGCTCATTGCACGAGGTGGTTTGTTTAGTGCTTCCGAAACAGACCGAGATGGGCCTTGCGTTACCAGACTTCTTGTCGAGATCCCCATCGATTCCTTGAATGAGTCCATGAAAAATCTGAGGGGAACATTATTGCGGAGGGCTTCTTTCTCGGTAGAGGATGAGAGAACGGACATTGCGATGGCAATAAGTTGTGTTAAGGGCACACTTTCCATCCCACTGAACCCAGACGATCCTCTGTTGAATAGGATGCCTATGAGTCTCAAGAAGCTTTCGAAACGAATTTCGTTGAGCAGCCGTTCCCTCAAGACGACTGTCTCATCATGGCTTACTAATGAATTTGTTGGTAGCTTTGCTCGGAATTTCCAGTCAAGTAAAGGGGGCGTTGAGCTTCCTAGGACCGCTTTTGAAACAGTTCGAACGCTTCTCGAGGCCGCCCAGGATTATACGATGCTTGAGAATGTGCTCAAGTCTACGGCAGTGTTTTCCAATGCTGATCTTCTTGCTTGCTGCGCCGACACCATCAACCTCCACTTGCCGATATTCACCGCTACGGGGGCGGCGAAATCACTATTCCAAACACTTTATGAGCGGTTGAAGACGATTCTGGAGGAGCAAGGTGTAGGCGGGCGTCCGCTGCTCGCCTCTCTCGCCAACTTGGCGCCACGTTTGAATGGCTTGGAAGACGTGGCGACACAACTCTCGAACGACCTAATTCGGATAGACCGCAGTAGTGCGGCCGATGCTTCATCTCCGTTGTCCGATAACATGGCCACGCAACTTCAGGATGCTGAGACAGAGCTGAGCGAGCAGATAGAGAAGCTGGCTAGTTACACGAGCGCCGATAGACCTACGATGGAACGTTTGTTCTATGCAATAGTCAAAAAGTTGCAAATGTATTGGGGAAAAGGGGATGAACGACAACGACTATGTTGCATCCTTCTCACAAGATTGCGCGTATTCGACATCCATCATTTCAATGAACTTATGAAAGGTTGGGTTCAATATGTTCGCAAGCTAACAAACAGACCACCCATCTCCCAACTGTTTCCGCCACTTGTCAGCTCAGGTTGTCTGCCACTATCGATCTTATTCGCAACGTCACAGAGGACCCAGGTCCAATCTAGTGCCGCGGGAGCCAGCTCCATTTATATGCAGGAGATATTACAAATGTTGATGATACCTTTTAGTACAAGTCCCGTCATGACTTCGGAGGACTGCTATCGATTTCGCATCGTCCAAGATCACGCTAGGCGTGATCATGCGAAAGAATTAATGCCTCTGATTCGCGGGGCTTTAGCAGAGTATTCTACATCCCAAAACCAGCCAGTATCGATACCTCAACCGCTCGACGATGCGCAATTTGAGACACAGCTGCTCGAACTCATTCGAGGTCTAGTTCTTCTGGATCCCAATGCCGTCAGCCAAACAGTCTGTCTGAAGAGCCCAGATCCAAAACTAGCAGCACTCATCGAGACATGGACTACGAAGCTGCTAGTACCTCACGGTGGCGGCGGACAGAAATCTTTCGAGCAGGTTTTGGAATTGGCAAACGAATTTACCCTGCCTTTTTGCCAAGTCAAGCTTTCTTTAAACCTATCGATCAACGATTCAAACGGTCCCGAAGGGTCGGAGAGGCTTCACTCACAGTTTGGTCTACTGTCAAAGGCACTTGATAATGCCATCGATGCCAATAATATTATGTGGACAGGCATGCTACCGTTTCTGAGCCCCGATATCACGCAGTACATGAGACAACGAGCAGAGTCGCGCTTTGTAGAACTCATCCCTTCTCTCAAGAACTTCACGGAATATACATCTTTCGAAAGGGACATTCATATGGCAGAGAATCTATTAACCGTCATCGACTCCATTTTCCGCGGAGGATCGGGTTCTAGAGCATCTCCACTTCCAAGTTCTCTGGTAGATAAGCTTGCCGACCTTTGGGATATCTTATCATCGAAGGCCGACGAATGCCAGTTACTTAAAGGCGTAGTACTCTCGCATTGGCTGCCTCTTCTGTTCTCTTACCTCACGCTTTACACCTCACCGTCCGCCAGCGCGATAGATAATTCGAAACTACCAGGAGGCGAAGTCCGAGGTCGCGCCCTAATCGTCCTCGCAGGCCTCATTCAAGAACTCGACAACTACCCCTCCTCTAACCTCGGCCAGCAAGCGTTTGACATCGCGCTCGCACTCGTCGATGGTCTGCAAGAAGAAGCGCGGTTGCAATGTGTGCGCGCCATCAAGGACGCGACTGCGGATCCGAGACTCAGGTACCTGTTCAGCTTCGCCGCGAACCCAGCTGAAAACTTCATGTTGTCCCATCGCGACAAGCCGCCCATGGGAATCCAGGAGAGGCGCGCTCTAGCCATGGGTATGGGCGTGAGCATGATCCCCGAACGACTAACGCCATTTACGATTCGCAGGTGGGAGATCCTCAACGAACCTACGCCGAATGTCGGGGAGAACGACACTAGTCTCAGCTTGACGCTTTTCGACGCGAGGAAGATCAAGTAATTATTTTCTACGGCGGCATAAACTACCTACTTACCTTTACCTTTTATTACGGGAATTTGAGGACCCTAGGGAGCTCGAATTTCTATCTACTATCCTCATATTTAGCATTACTATCTTACCACCTATATTTTTTATGTCCGCCTCTATGGCTATCACTACCACCATCATTATCATCATGAATTACTCATGGCATCTTATGACTCATCACATAGACATATCTGAGCTTGGGTGTAACTTTTTTTTTTAACTTTGCTTTTGTTTTTGTCATTGTCCATTCCTACTCATGTGGAGCGCGCAGCATTGCGATACGGATGTCGCGTTTGATACCTGGGATGGGGACCGATGCATCAGGCGCTTGCTTTCGTTCCTTTTTTACTGTCTAATCGTGTTTCTTTTTTTTTCTCTATCGGTGTCATGGGTGGGTTGGCTTCTACAAACCGCTGGGATGGGAGTCGGATGGCCTCGAGCTTGGGGCCTGTCGATTCTTGTTTGCCTGGCTAACTGCCTAGATACCTACCTCACATGGGTACGATAGGCGTGGGCTGTGTTGTAAAGGGTAGCCTGTGTATAGAGATTATGAGAATTGGGAGGGGTTGGGGGACGGAGAGTATATGTGTCTAGGAGACGATGTCGGAGACGGATGAAAAGAGTAAGAAGAAATGGGGGGTAGACAATTGATCAGGTGTAGTAAGATGAGAAGAGAAGAGAAATGAAACACTTTATTACTATATCTTGCGCTATTTGTCGTGGTCTTCGTGTTCAGGTGATTGTTTTTTTTCTAATTTGATTTTCGCGATTGGGGTTTATTAATTATCGTTCGACGATGTCTATCACGGTCATAGGAAAATACCAAAGTCTCAATTATTCTGGATAGGGGCTCGTGTAACATCTACTAGGCACTTTGATTGTATACCCAAGAGTATGTGCCTCTGCTTTTTTTCGGGCAACTCTTAATCATTCTATAATACAAAACTTTCTGCTTTCAAAGCAAATTTTAAATAGGTTGGTTGTATTCTATGCCTAGGTAGTCCGAGGTAGTCTATAGACACCTAGCGCGGTAACACTCTATATTGGATACGATCACCATTGTCAGCATTATCGTGTTGAATATTATTCCTCCTTATTGATTCCTCTCTCCATTGATCTTTATGTAGAGAAGAGTTGTTGGAAAGGGGCAAGAACGCACCCGATCAGACTATGAAATACTCCAGAGGTAAGTGGGTGATGAATCGTCTTCACCCCACCAGACGTTAAAACTAAAACCACCGCAACCCATCCATCCATAGCCCCCGAAGCTTGTCGGTGCCGCTGGATCAACTGACAGCTGGGTATCACTTCTCCACGATCCTCCACATCGAATCCCTGTGTTCCTCCCCCGGTACCTCCGAAAGGAACCAGGAGAGGAAACACACCCAAGCGGGAAGAACCCGAATGACATATGCCCCCTAGCAAGCGAGAAAGAGCGGCGCCCATTTCTTGAGCTGTTGTCTTGGTTGTGTGAAACTCAAGACAGCAAGACGACTTCTGCACTTTTCCGATGTGCGTTGCTATCGCCTCGGCGAAAGGCATTTCTCTCTCCTCCATAGCACTGTTTCGTCACTGGTCTGATCGAAGCTCTTCTCCGCGACGACGCCATCGAGCATCTTGGGCTGTTCCCTCGATCCGCCGTCTATATTTCGCGCAATCCCAAACACCCCCACACCCGAGAATGCTCCTGGCATCTCGACATCTGAATGCGTCGGTGGGGTGTTCGGTGCTCTGTCTTCTTCTACAGAGCCGGAAACCCCGTACTTCCTTCCTGGCCTTGACCGTCGATGGGAAGGGAACCCAGTGGAGGGGGGTTAACCCGGTTTGCTCCAGTCATGAGAGCGAGGGTGAGCTGGGATGGATGTTGTTTCCGCTCACCTTCAAGGCGCTTCATTCCTTTTGGGATCGCCGGATTCCCAAGACAGCCAATGGCGTGTTCTTCCCCTCCGACGCCGTCATGGCCAGGGTTGCTCATCAGTCTTGAAGCTAAGCTATCGAGCGGTCGGTCGTCACACGAAGAACATGTCTGCCTTCGTGCCAGAACCAAGCAGTAAGATCGAAGCGTGATAGACATTGTATATATATCTCGGTAAGTCTTCTCCAGCAGGGCGGCCCGGCCTTCGGTCGGAAGTACGTGCCCGCGATTGGAGGGTTCGAAGACCCGTCGAAAGCAAGCATTTCGATTTGCCTGCGACGGTTCCGTCGCGCGTCAAGGACTCAAGGTGTCTGCTTGCGGCAAGTTCGGCTGGACGACGCAGCCTTTTGAGTTGAGTCTTCGCCTCTTGCATGTCCTCGTCGTCGGCTGCAGCCTCCGTGTGGGATCTCTTAGTCTCGAAGACTAAATCAAAAGGAGACAATGTTCAATTTGAACATGTTCCCTGTAATGGTACAGACACTCCAGGAGGGCACCAATGGAGCGCTTGGTGTTGTCTGTTGGGCCCGAACCGCTCTCGATTCTTTCCCTAGTTGAATTCCCAGCCGATAGACGGAGCCGACGTGGCTGTCGTCAGAAATGGCTTTCCCGGCGTGGGGGGAGGAGTGCAATAAGCTTGGACGTGCGCTTGAACATGCTCCTGAAGAGGAGGAGGAATGTGGACTGGAGGAGGAGCTTCTGCTGGGCCCCAGCTGAATGCTCCATGTGCCCTATTCATTCCCCCTCCCCCTTAGGAGACGTGTTGCCGTGTGCTTGAGTATGCAGGAAAATGTGAGACCCAGAGCCCAGGCGGAACATCCTCACGAAGAAACACCCCTACGATTTCTTTTGTAGCTGCTGCTGTCGTTGTTGAGCGATGACGCTAGAGTCCAGTCAACAGGATCTGCTAGGAATTCCACGGGTGTATATTGTAGATTTGGCGTCCTGGAATGGTTCTGCGGTTGGTTGCAGCGCCGCGCCGAATAAAACCTCCTCCCGAATATTTCCGTATCCCTCTTGCCCGCCGACTAAAACGGCCAAACATCGTTTGAGGGTTCTGGGGTGGGGTGTAATATTAGAAAAGATGAAGGGTAGAGATTGAGAGGGGGGAGGAGGGTAGAGGCGTAGAAGTGTAGAAGTGTAGTAGTAGGTGGCAGAGGCGCTGCCAGCTAGGGCCCACGATCAACTCTTCGGGTTTCCCTCGCTGGCGCGACGAGTCCCTGAAGATCCCGGTTTGGCGGGTTTGGATGAGATGATTCCCAGATATGTTGGGCTATGTTTCGAAACCGACGTCTGCGTCGCTGGTGATACCCAGTAGCGGTGAGTAGCTCTCTGTGTCCATAAGAAGGGGAGCATGAATGACATGTATCTTGTTCTGGTCACGTAATTGGGTTTAACTGGACACGGCGCATGTTCTGCTAGGGTATTGTAGTCCCGACGAATTATCGAAACCTGCGATAGGTTGGTAGTGGTCTGGTAAGCTAGTTAGCAATAGTAGAGAAATATCCTCGATGAATTGACGTACCGTTGGCTTCTACGCCAATGAACAAGATGCTCGCAGGAGTCGGAGATGTCAAGCTACTATCTAGTAGTTGAGGCTCATGACAGTGGAAGAAAATGTCATGGTGTAAGATGAAGACAAAGGAATTCACCTTGATGGAGAGAAATAGAACTAGAATCTAATGTGGTAGAATGTAAGAGCAGAGTCTTGGGATAGCTTGCCTGGGTGTAGTGGTGATCAATACTCTAGGTATGGTTCCTGGGGAAATTTTTAGATGAAATGTAGGGGAATTGTGGGAGGAATTGCTGGGGGGGATTTGTGGGAGAAGTGGAATGTAATTCTGTCCTAATCAACAGGACAGAAAAAACCAACAACAAAAGTATGTTCGAACTGCATAGTCCAGTACCTAAGGTATAGGAAGCTACCAGGACCTGCCTTAGCTCAAATGGTATACTCGGAAAGAACAGATAGGTTAAGCTCTGAGGTATGTCAACTGCCTCCAAACCCAGTGCTTAGGACAATCCAACATTGATAATGCAGCAGGTGGTAGGTGATTATGACCTCAAGAGTCAAGGCCAATATTATCCCAGGTAACTGGAGGACGCAACACGTCTGTGTTCACTCAAGGCTAGTTCCCTACTCACGCCATGGAATAAAAACAAGGAGCCCACACATGATAGTTAGCGGCTTGGTTTATCCCCTTTTTCAGTGAGTATACATGTGCAATCTACCATATCTTTAACAAAGCCAATGTGATAAATCCTTGTTTAGAATTATTTATAAAACCACAATGACTTTAGTTCTTTAAAGCTTGGAAATCACATCGACAATAAAGCGATTCTTTGAAGCATATAGGGTGAAATAGCTCAAGGTAACGTATATGTATTTTTACAGGGGCATTTCGCAAGTATCCAGATAGATTTCTCATCATCAGAAGTCTGCTATCGAATACTATCCTCCAACTAACTATCAAGGGCCCAGCCTGGCGCTAGGTTCTAATGTCATACACGGAACATATGTATTAGAGTTTATGTCTACAAACCTATCATGACCAGCAAGAAGCGTGTTCCTCTCCCTACCTGTCGGCCGCGGAAACACAAACCAACACTCCCTCTCAGCCCGCCACCAACGCCGAAAGAGCAATCCATACCAAAGCCAGCAAAGCGGAAGAGAGGAAAGCCGAAGGCGATTACAAGCTGCGAGAGGTGTAGGCGCGCCCACATCAAGTGCGTCTCGAGGGGTCCGGGAGAACCTTGCGGGAACTGCGCTAAGCGGTCCATACAAACCTGCAGTTTTACGCAATCCCAAAGTACAGCAGGCGACGGGGAAAAGAGTGTTAAAAAAGAGGATGACTCGCACTCATTGCAAGTCCAAAAGTTAAAAATCATTGCAGCTTCTGCTTTGGATCACCTGGAGCGGCGGGCCTCCCAGGCATCGACTGAGTAATAATGTCCCCGAAGTCTTAAATCCTACTACCGCATTTGAGTTCGGGATCTATGTGTACAGGAGAGTCTGTTGTTGTTGCTTGATTCGCTAGTTAGGACAATGATGGGACAGGAGTAAGGGGTCGCTTGAATAAACTTGACGTGACTGATTGATTTCGCCAAATCTACATCGAATGGGCATCAGAGCCGAACAACTAGGTTTAAGTTTACATAGCTCAGGAGATAGAATAAAGTATTTACCTAGATGCGAGAGACTCGATACATATCTCTAAACTAAATCAAACGTTTGGAGTGGAAAACCAGCCTTGGTCAGTGTATCCATGACATCAACGTGCTTGAACTCCTCTAACGTGGGTCTCGGCAGCAGTCCCTTCTCAAATAGACCTTGAAGAAATGGTTCTGTTCTTAGGTCTGCTACTATGTCATTGGTTCTTAAATCTATGAAGCCTGGACTTGTAACGCGAACTACACTGTTCGCGTTTAAGAGCCCCTGAAGGTTTCTAGGTAACTCGCCAAGGATGAACTCGCCGTGCATTTTACCGTGTAGGTAACACTCGCTTACAACGCGGTAATGTGTTACTGGCTTTGACGAAGCTGTTGCTACAACCGGACGAAGGATCATCGGTCTTTCGCAACCGAAGAGGAAACAGATCTCATCACCGACAACGGCAGAATTCACTCCCATTCCGAAGTGACCATCGTCGGTGATGAACAATGCCCGAGCTGCGCAAGCATCACGACAGCGTTCTAGATAGCGAGCAATGTTCGGGATTCCCGGAAGCTCAGCTGTCACGTTTGAAGGGGTTGTTAAGGTGCCGAGCATTGCGAGACAGTTGCCGAATGACGGTTCATGGGGTGCTGGCGGCATCCATCTAGTGCTGAAGTTGTCAATCCAGAGGGTTCGACAGCATGCTTCTAAAAAGCGCTCGCGGGTAGTGTAAGCAGTTTGAACGGCTTTGCTGTCTGCTAATTCGAGTATTATCCTTCGAAGCTCTTGCACGGTCTCGACGTTGCTCTTGCTGCAGAGTTTCTCCTCGTCGAAAGGCAGTATGCTAGTGACCCGGCAGATGTATATACCCGCGGCCCTTAGAAGCTTGTCATCATCCATGAAGCTAAACGTGGGAATTGATTGGAACAATTCGGGATTGATTTCGTGTATTCCACTTGTTACTTTTGGCGAAGAAAAGTCGGGGACCCAGCTTGGGAGAGTCAAAGTCGGTGCTCGCTCGCTTAGCTCGCATTGACGGAGAGTCCACAGGTTACCAGAGTGAGTTATAGTCCTTTGCGCTGCATCCGTATAGACATCAGTGACCGATTTCGTATAATCGGGCACGATGCCAATCTGATCACTCTCACGCAGCTGGCTAAGAATTCCATAAATCCGATCTCGAAGGTCTGAGCATTGCGAGTGTCCAATCTGATCTCGAAGATTTATCAAGCGGAATCCACGCATGGCATATCTGACCACATTGTCGACTTGTTTGAGGCGATCCTGAAAGGCTTTTAACTGCGCTGAATCTACCAAGCCGGGAGGGAATGGCTTCCGAGTGATTATGAATGTCGCCGTGCAGAAGACCGGCCAGCCAACCGATTCATGTCCGCACTGAAGTACCCCTCTATGATTTCCGAGACCAATCTCTTGTCGAATCCATAACCTATCGAACCAGTCGCGGCACATGAAGTTGTAGATGGAGATGAGTTCTTGCCGTCCTAGCGGAAGGCTTTGCTGCATGTCCGCCCATCCTGACTCTTCGGCACTAGTAGCGGTCGCCTTGACAAGCCCGGCTGCAAAGTCTACCTCTACCGTATCCCCTATTCTTCTGATTAGGTCAATAGCACAACTGGTATCGTTCCCCTCCGGACCAAGAAAAGCAACTACTCGCTGTGCCAAGCGGTATATATCACCCATCATGAGAACTTGCTGACTCCGCTCCTCGAAATCCCGTTGATTGATACAGAGAGCATCCGCCCAAACAGTCCTAGGTGAATCAGCATAACGTAGGTGCTTCAAAGCCGCTTCAAGATTTTGCCCGATAATAATCTCGGTGGCAACAACGACCTCATCATCCGTCTTGAGGAGTACATTGACCGTGACTTGGTTATTTGGATCTCCCCAAACATACGATAATGCCTCAAATGCTGGTGGCTCTGTTTTATCCAGGACGCTGTGGAAAACCTCCAGCTTCAAAGGGTCAGTTGAAGCGCCAGGGTAGATATTGATCAAGCGGAATTCCCTGGGATTGTTAAAAGGCAAATATTTGAGGCCCACCATATTGGGGATCTTACCTAGATGGATTCCAGACCATCCTCTGTGCCAGACCTCCCCCCTTTTGTTGCTGCTCAAGAGTGCTAGTCATAGCTTTGTGAGCTCTACACTCCGACAAGGGGGGAGGTCTTATGATAGTCTATCTGATAAGCGCCCTAACCGTGTAAGTTAGACCTTAGAGATAAATCCATGTTATTGTGGATAGATTGATAAGGGGTAAGTGGTTTTTAAGATGGCTGTAATAGCTAGTTGCTTATATCTGTGATAAGGGATCTAAGCTTAGAGTATATATTTAAATTTATTTAATAATTCTTATAGGTCTTAAAGTCCTTGATTTTTTTTGCAATTTAAGTAGGAATTTTTAAACTTATTTATGCTTAAATTTAATAATATAAAATATATTAAGCGTTTTAAATATTTTTATATTAATATAACTTATATATATAAGTGTTATTTTTTTAATTTATATATATTAATAATATTTTAATATTTTATTTTAACCGTTAATTATAATTATATAAATTAATTAATAACTTTTTAGCGTTAATTTTTATATAATATTATTTTTTTTTTCTTAAAATTTATTTTTAAGCGCCGTTTTATATTAACGCCGATAAAGTTATAAATAATTTTTTTTAAACTTACGGGTTTATAAATTTACTTAAGTTTTATATATAAAATTATTTAATTATTACTTTTATTAAAGCTTTTTCGAAATAATTATATAGTTTTTATATTTATTTTTTTTTTATAAATTAATTTTTTTATTTAATTAAATACTTTATTTTTTTTTAAATTAATAAGGAATTTATAATTTTTTTAATATTATAATTTTTTATTTTAATAAAAATTATTTCTCGTAAAATTTAATTAAAGTTAAGCGGTGTTTAATTATTAGCGTAATAAAATTTTATAAATAAAATATAAAAAAAGTTATAAATTTTTCATTTTTTAAATAAAATAAGTTTAATAACGGTAAATAAAATTATTTTTTAAATTTAAAAAAAATCGAACATTTTTTTATTTAATTTTTTAATTAGTTATTTAATTTTAATATTTTTAATATTTAATATCATTAATTAATTATTATAATAAATCGGAGTTTTTTTTTTTTTACGATTAACTTATTTTTTTATACGTTATTTACTTATTTTTAAATATTTCTTAATTTTATTATATATAAAAGTTATTTAATATATATATAATTTATTTTTTAAATTACGAGAGATATTAAAAAAAAGGTTATAAATTATAAAATAATATTTATAATTTAAATAAAAAAAAATAAATTAAGTTAAAAAAAATATAATATTATTATATATAAATTTAACGGTTAATAAAAGGTTTTTTTAATTTAATATTTCGTAATTAATAAACGTTTATAAGTAAATTTTAAAGGATTAATTAAGTTATTTTATTTATTTATTAATTTAAAAGTAAAAAATTATATTTATTTTAAATTTAATATTTATTAATTTAAAGAAATTTTTTTATAAATAAGCGATAAATTTAAAGTTTTTATTAAATATAATATTTAAAAAAATATTATAATATTTTTAATAGGTTTTAATAAAAATTTTAATTAAATTAAAGGTTTTTTTTTTTTAATTTTTAAAGATATAAAATATATTATTTTAATAAAAA
>KZ111661.1:0-54073 GCA_002120315.1 Hypoxylon sp. CI-4A | reverse complement strand
ACAAATTATATATATATTAAATAATTTTTATATATAACGAAATTAAAAAATATCTGAAAGTAAGTAAATAACGCATAAAAAAATAAGCTAATTATAAAAAAAAAAAAGCTTTAATTTATTATAATAATTAATTAATAATATTAAATATTAAGAATATTAAAATTAAATAATTAATTAAAAAATTAAATAAAAAAATATTTAATTTTTTTTAAATTTAAAAAATAATCTCGCTTATCGTTATTAAACTTATTTTATTTAAAAAGTAAAAAATTTATAACTTTTTTTATATCTTATTTATAAAATTTTATTACGCTAATAATTAAATATTATTTAATTTTAATTAAATTTTATAAAAAATAACCTTTATTAAAGTAAAAAATTATAATATTAAAAAAATTATAAATTTTTTATTAATTTAAAAAAAAGTAAAATATTTAATTAAATGAGAAAATTAATTTATAAAAAAAAATTAAATATAAAAACCATATAATTATTTTAAAAAAGCTTTAATAAAAGCGATAATTAAGTAATTTTATATATAAAATCTAAGTAAATTTATAAATCCGTAAGTTTAAAAAAAATTATCTGTAATTTTATCGGTATTAATATAAAATAGCGCTTAAAAATAAGTTTTAAAAAAAAGGAAATAATATTATATAAAAATTAGCGTTAAAAAGTTATTAGTTAATTTATACGGCTATAATTAATAATTAAAATAAAGTATTAAAATATTACTAATATATATATAAATTAAAAGAATAGTGCTTATATATACAAACTACACTAACATAAAGATATTTAAGAAGCCTAATATATTTTATACTATTAGATTTAAGCATAAATAAGTCTAAAGATTCCTACTTAAATTGCAAAAAGGATTAAAGACCTTAAGACCCATGAGAATTATTGAATGAATTTGAATACACACTCTAAGCTCAGACCCCTTATCACATTATTTCATCTACCAAGTAACGTGCCCAATAATCTAGCATCGGGGGAAAAGTAGGAGAGATACAGACCTCTAGAATATGTAGGTACGTTTGTTTGAGCTACATCTGCCACAAATCTAATAGTAATAAACACGCATCTATATTTTTAAGCATTATGCTATTCTAAGATTCTATTCCTTCGGCATAATAATGGTATCATAACGGCGTACAACTCTGAGAAATCAAACTACCAGTAGAAAGGAAATCAGCCCGGCTCTCCGTCTCTCCACTTCCCAGCACCAGATCAAACGTCGTGCTCCAGCTGGAGACCTCCAGCGGCACGTCAATGTTGAAGAGGACATAAGCACCCTTCTCCGCCCCGGCAGCGGTGAATGTCTCCGGTCTAACGTCCAGCGCATCGATCACCACGCCCTGGCGCGGCACCTTGTGCACCAGGTCCAGAACAAGGGGCTCCGTCGCCCTATCTTTCCGGACAGCCGCCGAGATGGTCAGAGTCCCCTGGTAGTCGGGACCGGAAGTGGTAACAAGACAGGACTGCGGGCCCTGGAACAGCACCGAGTCGTCGATGGGGAATCCGTTTCCGCCGTTGTCGAAGAGCTCCACCGCGCCGGTCGACGGCGTCTCGAGGTGGATGTGGAACTTGCTGATGCTCTCGGCGGTATCCAGCGTCGTCTCGAACTCGAACCACTTGAACTGCTCTCCGAAGAAGCCGCTCGAGGTGCCGAGTTTGTAGGTGAGCTTGGTCGTGGCGATGACCGTGGAAGTGTTGGCCCCCGTGCGGTCGGCATACGTCAGGTGCACCTCCAAGTCGTCATTGTTTCTGCCCGTGTCCTTGCTAGTACGCACACGGACGCGGCCTTGGAAGTCTAGTGTCCCGTTGCTGTTCAGTGCGAACTTTTGAATGTACGGCTTGACGTCGACGGGCTGGATGGGGTCGCTTAGGGTCACGGTGGATGGCACCGTGTCGATCATGCGCCCGAGGATGTCGGCGCATGTAGACTGGAAGACTTCTGGATCGGCCAGGGCATTCATCGTCTTGTTTCCGTCGGCGTTGAAAACTCGCTTGTCGGAGTTTGTTGTGTCATTGCTGCCCACTGCCAGGGGGTTTTCCGTGGAACCATCCAGGTAACCGGTTACTACGACATTGTCGAATAAGTTGGAGGAGTCGGTAGTTTCTTCTTCGAAGAAATGTGTTGTCGATGCATTGGTGTCGCCGGTGATCTCTGGGAAATCATCATTGTGTACACCTCCACTATGGCCGTAAGTTAGTCTCAGAACGTGGGAAGATGAATTGGTAGGGAGTAGGAAGGGAGTAGGCCTTGTTATGGCGGTCGTGGGTCCTAAGTTTCTCTACTCATAGCATCTCAAAAGAGTAGTAGGACTTACACTGTATGGCCACAGGCAACCTATTCAAAGACTATGTTAGTAGTTTTTCAATATGTCTAACTCCTTGCTCGTCACCACTCACCATTGCGATCATATCAGAAGTATTAAATCCAGCCGTGGCGAATCTTGAAGTATGAGTTTCGATAGTCTCATCGGGCTTAGGGACTCCTGATATTCCAGCCTCGGTGGCATCGATACGACCAGCACGGAAAGCTACCTTCGGTCCATTACATCTATCCGTTGCCGCGACCGCAGCTAGTGCGATCAGGTCTGCTGCAGACGCCCTAATGTTATGGAAGCCACTCAGAAACCCGAAGGTATTATTAAAAGCATCGCCGACGTTTTCATCTCGATCCAGCTCAAACATGATAGATGCATCTAACCCACCAGTACCGGTTGCTATGTCGTGTGTTGACATGTCGTGGTATGCTGTTCGAATCCATTCCGCCGCATTCTGTCGGCCTGGTTGGTTATTACCAAAGGCACAAGTAAGAACTCCTACGAATTTTAGTTAGTAGGTGTGCTTATAAAGAAGAGCTGGTGTGAGATTTGGATAATTACCATCAGCGAACCCTTCTTTGACATATCCATCGATCAACCCCAGAAGGTCTTCAAGGTAGTCCAACTTTGAAGGCCAGATATAATCAGCAGCGAGAACGCTAGAGGCATGGAAGAGTCCAAGCCCGACAAGGGCTTGTGTCTTCATTATAAGTCGCGAATTAGGTATTATTATGGTAGATAAAGAACGACGATGCAACAACCAAAGTTAAACGAGTGGTATGGTTTTGTGTAACGAATGTCGGCTTAAAGCGCAACAGGACTCACGATAATGGCGAACTATAAGTCATGACAGGCGATGAGGGGATCAGCATTTTAAAGATATTCTAGAAAAGTTCGGGCAGTGGAGCCTCAGGTAGAAACCTCGTATACGAACGTGCTATATTACCGCCCCCTAAATGCTTGGCACGTTGCATCAACTACCAGAACGGCATGAGACGAGGGTCTCCGTAGACGTGCCCAGGAGCCAGGCCGAGCCGCCTAGGCGTCTCCCGGAATACGGGATGGCTAGCAAGGAGGCGATTCTCGTATTACATCTGTAACCATTGGCCGAAGAAAGGCTATACCACAACGGCCACGATGCCTGCTAGCGGACTAGCGAGCGGGCGTGAGTGGATCTATGGGTTTCATGCAAGTTCGTTCGGTAGTTCCAGCTTCTCAGATGAAGCCCAGCGTATCAAGTCGCATATATTTCAAATTTTATCTCTTTCGCTAGTAGGCATATTAACCCTCGAAGCCCGCAATGTGATACACAGTGCATATGCGTACAGTGCAATGTTCGAAATACTGTATATAAAGGGGACGATGTTAGGTAATCCTTGTTTTAACTATCGCAACCTTACTATTGAGGAGCCTTTTTAGACAGTTCGATACTATTACTTCTGGTATAGGTGCCTGTACAATGGTGTGAGTTTGAGATATTAATGCTCGCAATATTGCGCAGACAACGCCTAACGGTGAGATTTTGCTAGGTAACGAAGAGGTAGGTATACTGCTTGTTGAAATTGGACCTGTGCCTACCTAACTCAGCCAGGTTTGGATAACACATGAAAGTTGAACGAGGGAAGGAGAAGTGAGACGGTCAGATAATGGCAGTGCATGTATGAGCAGCCGATTCCATAGCTGTAAGAGGAGTCCGCCACGTCCGTCAAGATAGCGAACAACCAAGACCGGTAGTAACCTAGGTAGGAACATGTTCTTGCTAGAACCATAAGATGCTGTAAATCTGATTCAATAAAGCGTTTGCCTTGTTCCAGCCAGAGCTGAAAGTACCTAGTTGGGGCGGATGTAGCTTATTCTACTTAGTACAAAGCCGATACCGATGTGACTACTAACGGAGCTTTCCTAGTATCACAATGACGGGAAGAAGATACGATAAGCTATTCCTGCTGGGTGAAGGACCAGTTATCAGGGTGTTTAGGTTCGATTCCTAGGTACATAGTATTAGCGCTGTTGGTATCATTCGGGTAACACCCTCATCTATTCCCTGCTGCTCTAATCACCCATCCTGCCACTTAAGGCAGCGATTGACCCATGTCTCGTCCAGATGACTGGTACATGGTACGCCAGGGGTGAAGTAGGGCTGGAGATTCGGGAGAACGACGTGGCATTGGCAGGAAAGCATAACCAAAGCTATGGATAAATGATGAGTCTAGATCCTCTCCCAGAAAAGAATAAGCCTTCATCGACTCAGTATTAGGATATAACTAACGGGTAAGGTTTCAGCTAAGCATCTGCTTATTAGTTCCCGAGAGCTAATAGTGTCAAACCCATATCTATCCCACTTCTTTGCATGTGGTACTGGTTTGCTTTGAAATCACCGAATCGATAGAAGCCGATGAAGTTCAGAGTAGGGTTCAACAAGAGCAGATGCTTTTCGCATCTCGAGTATCTCAATTTGATGTCTGTATCTCACAAGAATGACCGACATTCGGTCTCTGCAGGATTTCCGCAGGCTCTCTCCATCATACTAAATACAGCAAATAACACCAAGTCCCGTGACGATACCCATGACAAAGCCCAATGACAATAACCATAACCAACTAGTTGATTCCTTTTCGTTCATTTACCAATGGGGGATGATTTCTCCGGGCTGAAGCGCATCCACACTGTAAGCAACCCAAGGGATAGTTTGATTGTTGCACACAATGGTGCTGGCAGATCCCGCCTGCGTCAATGCGATGATAGTTCCATTGTCTGTGCAGTTGGGAGTGGCATGGGCGCGGACTAGAATAGTAATAAGTCAGCCAAGTGGTTAGGTATAGGAGGTGAGAAAAGGAGTAACTCACAAATCCATCCTGGGTTGAGATGGATGTAAATAGAGCTGAACGCCTCGGCATAAACGTTGCAGCCCCCAGTCATCGAATGGGTCATAGTTCCTACACCCTGGTTGTCGAGAGAACAGTTCTCCTGGGTGAAAGTTCTCAGATCACCAATGTAAGGGTCGCTTTCGATGGTGTTCGTCGCAGCGGGTGGAGTAGATGGGACGGCTGCTGCCTTGGCGGAAGAGGCGAGCGCAGCCACTCCAGTGAGAACAGATGTGAAGAGCATCTCGAGTAGCTTTAGCTGAAGATAGTAAGAGTTTAGATAAGATCCTCAATGTCTATGTATCGCACCAGAAGTCAGAGAGTGAATGTTTGGAGAATCGTGCTCTTTTAAAGAATGAATGCTCAAGTTGTGAGAGACGAGAGAATGGTCTAGAGCAATATTCCAGGAGACGGCTTGGAACTTAATACTCGATGAGCCCCCCGCCATTGCGGGCAATTGTGGATGATCTGGGTAGGAGAAAGAGTCCGGACCTGAGAGATACGGTTTGACAGAGGAGGACAATGACTAGGGTAGTTGTAGCCGCACCAATATTAAGCTGGTCCCGACATACAGGTCTGGTCGATATAAGAAATATCTATGATGAGTTCCACGCTCATGACGGTGTCATGCTCAAACCCATAATATGGATACCTGTACCTTGCCGCTGGGTCGTTCAATAGATCTTAGTAACATTTCCTGTAGCTAGCTGCAGAGGTCCAGAGTCATTACTGAGGTACAAGGCTAGAGCTATCCGATGCAGGTCACCGTCCGACCTCGTAATAGAGAGATGCTGTACCATAGCAAACAAACTGTAGCCTGTAGTTCGTACCAGGAAACTGATTATTCCGAATCAGTAAATGTGCTATGCAGATCTCAGCGTTTAGCTTACTCAATTTCTTATTCTTACTCGGATTTCCATATAATCATTAGGTCTTGAGTCAAATTTCTGGGGGCAATCCACCCTTCCACCCTATAGGAACTTGTCCACCAAGTGTTCAGTAGTCGGGGAGAATATATGGGCAAGTATTGATTTTATTGAGTAGCTGAGTAGGTAATTAAGTAGACGCGTAGGCCAGAGAAGTGCTATCAAGAGGATACTGAAGAATTAGTATATACGGAATAGATGGAGAGGCAGCCTCGGCTTGTTGTGGTTGAATCAGAACCAAGAGTCAGGGTTCATCTTATTTCGAGATGTGACTCGTAGGTTCAATCATATACCTTTCCATAACATAAGATATCTTGAAAATGAAAATATTCTATCAAAGAATAAGTCAGAGTATAGGAAGGTTGAGTCTATATTGTCGGAATCAGTTTGTGAAGAATAAAGGGAAAGAAAGGTCGGAAGAGGTAAGAGCTGTGATGCATAGTACCTAAGGCTGCTAAGGTAAGATGGATGGAAGGCATAGCGTGAAAGTTGACAGGGGTGTTTTTAGGGGTTGTCGCACCTAAGCACTTTTGACGTTAGCTCTCTCAGGGACAGCTGAGCTACCCCGCGCACCCAGCGCGTCGCCTGCAAATCACTAGCAGCACAAGAATAGACGCGGCAGCAACTTTTAATAGGTATCACCAACAAGACTTCCAAATCACCAACACAAACGCATTATGCTACCTACCTTAAGCATATTGTATCTGTGTATTTGTCTGTATGCCAATCGTTTTTTTCGTAACGAGAATAATACATAATTCGAATTATTCTTTTCTCTTTCGCCTTGCATTCACTTCATCCTATCGAGCATGCCGTATTTTAACCACTTACTATTTGCACCTTATCAACGCATCTTTGCAGCATCGTTACCTACCTAAACATCCCGACCATAGAGGTCAACACCAAAGATGGCTGGTGGATTGGACGCCTCCCGATGGGCAAAGGCGTCAGATAATAATCGCATTCATAAAACACGTTCTCGTTCATCAGCCCGATCTCCATCAACCCCGTCAATAACTCTATCCGCATCACAATCCGATTCTCTCTTGCGCCAAATCGAAAAACGCCCCCAACCCATAGAGGAACACTCTCGATTCCTCAAAATCATCGCACGACTCAATTGGAAACTACCATTCCTTAAGCAGGGATATAGTCTAGCCAAGATCACCACGGGCAAAGATGAGGCGCAGATCGAAGCATTCGAGATCCAATTCAAGCTCGACTTCCACGAATTCTACATGTACATCGAACGAGCCCTCGTCCGTCTGATGAGCATCTTTGGTATTTCGGTTCAGGGAGACGGTGTCTTTGTAGACGGAAGTTTGCGAATGAATGGTAGCTTGGACGACTTCGACGCCCAAGACTCTAAGGACTTTAAAGGACGTCCTATCCAGCACTGGTACCACGTAAACGTGCTGACGGCACTCGAGGACCCCACCAACCCGCTCAATGGCGTATTCGGACGGCCCGAAGTGCGTAAACAGCTGCTGCGGGCAAAGGACCTACGCAACCGCTGGAAGAATATCGACCAGGCGGGACCCAGAAGGTTCAAGCCACCCCCTCTCTCGACATACAATCTAGAGGAGATTGTACAGACCATTCTTTCAGCGATTGACGAGGCAAATAATGTTGCCGTTGAATACATTCGCAAAAACGGAGGCGAACCTACGAATAACGCAGGGGGTATCGAGCAGCAGGGTTGGGAACTCATGGTTGATGCGATGGATTGGGAAGCTGTTTAGACTCCCTTTCGACTCTTGAAACACATTCACAAACCGACTTCCTGGATGCCAAATCTTTCTTATCCATCCACTACTACACCTACCTACATATCCACTTGCACTTGCAAGAAATGGCACGGCGTTGTTGGCATTGGTTCTTTTCCTCTCCCTTGCTTATATCATTTGACGGCATTTCTACGGAAGGCTGGGGCTTGAGTTGGCGAGCACCAGTTACAGTGATACCCAGTCAATTGACCTTGACTTTAGCATTAGCTTGTATGTAATCCATTCCGCACACATAACCTCTAAATGTTACACTCCTGAGATTATATGCGCATGATAAAGAATTCATACATTTCTGGCAACAAATACCTTGATGACAGCTTACCGCGATAGAACTTCAATACCCTGACAGCAATGTCAAATACTGTAAATGCTTCAGCAGGTGGAACGTGATAAGAGCCATCGAATCAAAATGCATCAACAATTCAAGGGTCCTGCGGTAAGGCTGTAGCTTATGCTTGGATCGACCAATTAAAAGAAGAATGTTTCCCCTAAAACAGTTTAGCCTTTGAACTTAACGTCAGAGGGTTCCACTAGTCTTTATCAGCTGTCACGATAAGTGCATCATATCGTTCTTACAAAGGCGACCGAGGAGTAGCTATCCTCACCTAGTCTCCTACCTACCTACTCATCTCTTCCTATCATTCGTATCTACCATAGAGCTCTAGACGAACCCCTATAACTATGGCAGCATCTTTACGCTCCATGCTCGCATATGCGGGCAGTTTCATCTCACAATTTCCTTTGGGTCCATTAAACCTCGCCAACCCGCTCTCGGTCGCCAACCCGCAGGCACCCATCCATTCCGATACCTCTTCCATCACACACTACGATCCCCTAACCGGTTCGTCGTCTTGTCCCATCGATGGACCCGTCAGTTGCCACAATAACACTGCGGCCGACTCCTGTTGCTTTATCCACCCCGGTGGACGACTATTGTTAACGCAGTTCTGGGACGAGAAGGTCCACGTTGGTGGGAGCGAGGAAGATTGGACATTACACGGATTATGGTTAGTTGAGCTGTATAGGGGCTCGTTTATATGATGTGTTAGTTGGCTAATAATACTGTAACTCGACAGGCCGGATCTCTGCGATGGATCATACGACCAGTATTGCGGAATGTCCCCGCGCTTCGACAATATCACCGGAGTGCTCAAACAATACGAACAAGATGAGTTGTTGGACAACATGAATCGATATTGGTTGGCGAACTAGTACGTCTGGCACTCCAAAATGGAATCCACTTCAAGATAATTACTAGATAACTAACCATCCAACGCAGCGGCACAAACGACCACCTCTGGGCCCACGAATACAACAAACACGCAACCTGCATCAACACCCTCGCGCCCAGCTGCTACGGCGAAGACTACAAGCCCGGTCTCGAAGTCGTCGACTATTTCGTGCGCGCCTTCAGCCTGTTCAAGATTCTCGACACGTACTGGGCCCTCATGCACGCAGGCATCGAGCCAAACTACAAGAAGACGTACTCCCTAGCCCAGATCCAGTCCACACTTGAGGACTTCAGCGGCGGTCGCGTTATCCTCAAGTGCACAGGCCGACACCACAATGTTCTCCACGAGGCCTGGTACGTCTACTTTGTCAAGGGCAGCTTGCAGAGCGGCGATTTTGTCCCGGCTAGGGATACGTTTAAGGGCGGGGAGAGCAACTGCGCGGCTCAGGTTAGGTATTTGCCTAAGCGCCAGCATAAGTGAGACTTGGATGCTACGTGCTTCCCAGATTGTTTGAGTATCTACGAATTTGACATGGCATTGTTTGGCGTTTTGGGGATTTGGATATACGATATATCTTTATTATTATTTACCTACCTACACTTGCCTACCTCATGACATATGAGCTGGACGGCTTGCAAGATGTTGGCACTTACATTCTATATCCTTGGTGCGATTTAGCAGATAGTCATGGGATATCTTTGATAACGATCCGAACTTGTTGAATACAACTGTTGAGAGAAACTATCGTTGTTTGATAGAACAACCCTCAGGGGAGACTATGAACTTCGTGAGCCCTAGAAACGAACTTACTAGAAACGTGAGTCATAATATGATAGCTGGTACCTGACTTTCGTCTATTAAGATTTCATCCGAGCCCTTTATTAGCCCTGCCATCTGAAGTCTATTTGCCATGACTGATGTAGAAGACTAATCACTCAAAGTTCGACTGAACCTTTGCCTTGGAATGGTTGAGCTGACTTAAACCAAGGGCCAATTGTCATAGGGTTTAGGTTCGATTTCTATCAGTGCCACTGACATTTTTGACAGAACTTTGTCTCGTACGAGCTGAGAAAAAAAAAGCCATCGAATAAGATTTCTTGACATGCACTCCAGCTTTTCCCCCAAGTCATGACTTACCTACCATAGCGGCAAAAGGGAAAAATAAGTAACTTTTATTTTCTTGAAATAAGGGTTGTTTTTGCTTAATAAGGATTGTTTTTAGTGAGAATATATATATTTATTTAATTTAGTATAAAATCTTTTTGCTATAAGGCAAGTTTTTTTTAGAAAAGAAAGGATTGATTTGGCAGGTAAGGCTTTGCTAGCCGCGATATCAAATTTGATGATTCCTTTATAGTACTAAATTGATAATCTTGATTTGTTCCTGTGATTGTGTAATGTAAATCTTGTAGTGTAGTGGTGTAGCAGTAGTAGTAGTAGCAGTAGTAGTAATTGAATATTGTGAAATCTGTATAGTGAATAACAAGTAAATAAATCGCTTAAGCGCTTAGTTCGAATCAGATAGGTGCCAGTTTTTTTTTTAAATTTCCAATTATTTTGAATAACCCTTTTCGGTGAGTCAAGAGTAGTTATAGACGTGACATATTATCTGACAGTAATAACCATTATTTATTTTCACCCTTCCCCGGTACGGTAGGTATGGAGCCGTGCGCAACGATTCACAAAAGGAACGATCTCTATTCTAGATCTTGACTTAATTAGTCAGATCTAACGTCCCAATAATGAATGCAAGTCGTTTCGGAGGTGACCTCCAAAACCACGATCGGGAAGCCGAAGAATATAATCGGGGCCGCCGACCAAATTCTTGGGTTAGGTAACTAGTACCTACCTATTATCTGGGTATCTATTTATCTCTTCAGAAGTCCCCTGCATCCTTCGCCGCTACCTCGCATCGACGTCACGACCCCTTTGCGGCTTAATCCCCGCATCGAGAGGGACGTTGGATGAAGCTCACCTGCCTTGTTGAGTACCTAGTAGATGAATACCTACCTCCTAATTATCGTTTGTTCAGGGTGTATTCTCCTCGCAGAAGATGCAGACCACCGGCTGCGACTCTATGTAGGTCCGTCGTCGGCTATTTTGCTGCATGGGTTAGGGGGGGAGGGGAAAGAATTTCTGTTTGCTGTGTGGCCTGCCTATCCGAGTAAGGATGGGAGTGTCCGATAACTCCTCCAGGAGAAGCCGACGGATGTGCTATACGATTTCTTGGGTCGTATGTAAGGTATTATAGTCTTGAAGATTGTCACTAGCACGTGCGATTGTATACCTCCCTACTTATGTACTTTGATTCTGAGCAAGTCTGCGTGTGAGGTGAGGGTGAGATATCATAACTCGATTCTCACCTGCAACTGGGTGTTGACCGGTGGTACAACTTTGACCTGACGCAGTGCCCAACGCCGATATTGCTATACGGAATTGAGTCACAACGCAAGCTAGAATCATAAACGTACGTGTTGTAGATCATTCGCAATATTTGGTTCGCAAAAGCCTCGATGTCTTACGATGTTTATAGTTCAACCGAATACCCAATAACGAGGCTAGAAAATTTCAATATAATCTTACAAGAAGAGGAGGGGTCAAGCGGTGTGAGGAGGCATGTGTCGAACAACCAACATGGATGTTTGCGATGACCGGGAAAATGGGGGAGGGGCCTTGCCGCGCCAAGATGCGTACGCGATAAAATCTTCAAAGTGATCTATCTTTTTTTTTCTATTCACCTACTATCTAATTAGTTGAAATCCCCTGAACGGCGGCGGGCAGACTTACGAGACAGGGCGTTAGTATGTCTCAAATAAGTTTAACGCCCGCGAGATTGTATACTATTCCAGCGATGCCATCGGGAAAGGGCTCGTTCTGTCAAGCCTGTCAAGCCATGGGCATGGGTGGAGGGGGATCTCACACAACCTTTTCAAATGCCGACAGGGCAGTCGAATCGATTCTTCTCATTTGCTGCTAGTTTCTACGAGATGGTGGTGTGGAGATTCGATGTTTTATTGATCGCCCGTTTGCTGGTGAAACATCGTCCGGCTGGAGCTACGATCATTGGCTGACCAGATTCCGTCATTGTCTCTTTGCCGTTGGCGACTAGCCAGTTATGAAGCTGTTCGGGTAGGTAATCGCGTGCTTTTTATGTCAGCGCGATGGAAATAATGAAGGCAATGGGGCGACGATGAGGGGCATATCTTCGCTCGATCGCCTCGTAACGAAGTTTTCTCATGTTCGGTACGACAAGAGTCATCCTGTCATCTTTGCCCCCCCAAGCTAATGGCTATAAAAGAAAAATATATCCAGTGAAAATTCGCCGTTCCTATAACTATGGAGTCGTGGGATATAATAAGAATATTATTACTTAGGTAAGAGACCCCAAGTTGGCTTAGCAAGTAATGATCGATAATGCAAGCTCAAATTTGCTGCTCACCCACTGGTGCAGAAGTGCTGCATGACTTCTTGCTGACTCCGCCTAACTCCACACACAGTGCCGTTCTTCGCCTTGGAGTTGGCTCCTAGCTTCTGTGTCTGGCCAGTAACAAGGCGACATTACTCGTTACTTGGGGCAGGAGGATGCAAGTACTGTACATGGCCCAAGTTGACCGTGCATGTTAAGTTGCATCGATCCCTCATCGCGGTGTTAAGAGACTGCCCCGCGTTTGATAATAATTGCGATGCTGTCATGTTATGGGATCTTCGTGAATAGTGAAAGAGTTGAGTCTCTTCATCGATAGGAATAGTGCCTGACTGCTCTGTCACTGAGGGGCAAACCAACGAACTCTACCTAGACTTGAGAGAAAGGCTACTGCAGGTACTTACTTACCTGGAGCGAAACTATTGAGGGAACAGGCCAGAGAAATCGCAGTACTATGTAGGAAGTCTGAACAAGCTCATAGCTCCCTAGGACATGAAGTTCTATCGTATGGTTGCGTATGTTACAGCGATGCTGCGTTATCACAGTACATACAATGGGACCCTGCTCATCAACTTGCAGAGACCAAACCGTATATGCTGATATGTTATACGTTTGGTGGACCGCTTCGGAGAATGGGCTGCTATACTGTACGGATCGTCTTGTGGCACGAGGGGAGCTAGTAGAGGTCTAGATGTCGATAATGGCGGCACCCGTAAATATTTTTGCGCAAAGTGTCTCCATATTGGTGGGGTTGAACTGAAGATTTCGAGATCTTGTAACATTCTAAAAGAGGGGCAATGTCCGGAAATGAAAGAAAAAAATTATAGTAGCCGCCTCCGTTGACAGACGATGGTGGATGGTGGATTGATTGACACATTGGCGGCTGACGGCTGGCTTTCTTTGTTTTTTTTTGTTAGGGGACCTGGGGACCGAGTCAGTCTGCCTGTCTGTCTGCATTTAATATCAATCTGATGTATCAACCCCGCCACCGAGCCCTGTCATCAGATAGATTCCTCAATCCTTCTTCAATGCTCCCATGTGATATGTGATAAGCGTGAATAATCCGTGGCAGTTGATACCTAGCAGCCTAGGTCGTATTATGAAACTTCACTTGTGATAGTGGTAATGAGGTATTTTAACTGCCTGCCTAGATCATGACGCGTCTTTACGCCCTTTTGAGACCAGACTCATGAGAAGCTGACGAAGTAAAGATATTGGAATACAATACCTAACTGCCTAGACTACTAGGTATGTTGTGTGATGCGTACAATGGAGATCTTGGAGCTTCTTCATGCCAGGCTGCTTTGTTTGATGTCTGTGCCAAGCAACTTGGGGAAAGACGCCAAGTCCTACCTAAGAGATCTTCACTGCAACGAGCAGCCCGAGTTCCAATGGTTGAAGATTGCTGGTTGGCGGTTGGTAGTAGGTGATTATTGTGTTGCTATCTTTACATCGACAGGCAATGCGCATTGCCGCCTATCTGCATCAATGCGTACCTAAATATGAACCAATAATGTTCAGCTGAGGATGCTGACAGGTAGGTAGGCGTATTGGTGTTATTCAAGCACGTTTAGCGGCACGGGTGTAAGATGTTTAGGGGATGGATTAATGACTGAAGAGCAGCTGGAGCTGGATAAGCTAAATTCCAGCCGCTTTCCTATGGATTCGGTAGGCGAAATTCATTGGTCTTTCCAGCCACTGAACAATCAGGAGCGAGCGAGGTAACAACCCATCGATCAAGTAATAGTAATAGCGCCCCCAACCCGGTAGCCTAAAATAGTTACCTTGTGCTACCTCACGAACCCTAACTCACACACGTGAAGCATACTCCGAACTTACCGCAACGTGATAGCTGGGATGGAAGTTTCCGAAGTTCAATTTAACAGACGAGACAAAGCAAGGACAGGCTGCCAGTTAGTTATGTACCTAGCGGCAGACTACAGGACAAATAGGGTACCTGCAGGCCACCATAGTATTCAGCCCCAGGCCTACTAAATTGATGTCTGGTGCTAATGGAAATCTCAACTTGAATGGCAAGGGCAAGGGGGGGATTGTACATGTATGCATGTAGATACTAACACTGTACATTACCGCGCTCTTCCGAGGTTGTACTGTACTTGGCTCTTCTATTCGCACGCAGGCATGTAGGATCCTCTTATTTTGTACCTAAATACTTTCTTACCCACTTGGTTCACTCGCGCCTCTGGTGCCTCTGGTTGTACTTGATGCTTTCGTTCACCTGCACCGGCGTATTGCCTTTTTGTTCCTTTTCTCCCACCAAGCATTTCCTGTCTTGATCGAAATCCAATCCCACCATCTCCCACACAACTACCCTGACTTGCAATTTACGGTAGTTATCCCCGAGAAGAGTGAGAGAGAGGTGTGTGATTTGGTAATACAATTTCTTTTTTTCTTACCATTTACCACCTCGAATTAAAAAAAAAGAAGTTATTTTTATGTCAAGATATTTACATCTTGACCGTTGAAAATTATCTTACTGCAGCGCATGACGGCGGCGGATTTCTAAACTTTCTTTTTTTTTCTTCCTCTTCCCTTTTGACCCGACTCGCCTCCGCCGCCAAGAAGTAATTTCTTCCTATGAATCCCAGTTCGGGACGACCTGCGAACTCTGCACTCACCACCACTTTCTCCTCCCTTTCATTCCTTGGTCGAGTTAATCGGCTTATTCAGGTCTCAAAGGGGAGTGAGTCTGGTGTAGTCGTCCTCGTCGCCCTCGGTTGACTGGCTGGCTCGGAACAAGCTTCTGGGTCGGGTCAGCATTACGCGAGCGTATGCCTCGCGCCACAGCATCGGCAAAGCGACAGCCCGGTGCCTCGAACCATCGCGATACTAGACACGAGAATGGCCTGGTAGGTCCAGGGAAGCGCGTTCCGAAACAACAAAAAAGCCTTAGCCAGTTGAATGGAAGTGCGAAGCTGCCCGTCGACGATGCGGTCATGCCCCCTGTTCCTCCGTTGCCGACACCGCCTCCCTCTGCGAACGGCTATTCCAAGCAATCGATCGAGATGCCTGCAGAGCACAGGGCTACTGAGTCGCTGAGACGTGGCTCGCTTGGCGGTTACTCCGAATCCTCGTCTTCCGAGTCGTATCACTCTCACGTCGGAAATACCCACATGGAGGAGAATCATCGTCGGATCGACGTTAATGCAACCAAGAACTCCAACGTCCACCGTGACCCCGGCCCGCTTGGTGTTGATTTCGCTCTCACCGTCCTCCGGTCATGCCCTCTGCAAGATACAATTGCTATTCTCATCATCTTGATGCAGATCCCTCCTCTTGCGTTGTCCGGCATTTACGTGCTTTTCACCTTGCTTACCTTTGTGACAAGCAATGGCCTAACTTTTAGCGACGTATTTGAGTGGAATCTAGGTGCACCTTCTCTGGCGACGGTTATCTGTGTCGATGGTATAGTCCTCTTGATCTGGTTATTCTTATGGGGTCCGATTCAACATGTCATTCTCGATCTGGCGCAGATGGTCATTGCTCTGGGTCTTGGTGGCGGGTCAAGTTCAAGAGATGGAGGTTCTATGAAGAATACTCTCATCTGCCTGAGCATGATTCTGCTATCCCACGTGTTGCGCCACACGAAGATGAAGTACTCTCCCATAGGATACCTTCTAGGTTCAAGCCGTTTCATGATGCCTGATTTTGACGATCCTCTTGAATCGTTAGAGTCTATACGCGGTTACGACAAGGTGCAGACGGGATGGTTCGGATGGGTTAAGAGCATATTGGCCATTCACATTTTGACCCAGGGCCTGGTCAAGTACATACGCGATTGGTATCTGAGGCGGGAGAGGCGTGACATTCTAGCACAGAATGCCGCCGATCCCGAAGCTGGGAAATCCTACGTTGCCGAAAACGACGGCGGATTCTCAACACCGGATAGCGATACTACTTCGCTTCAAAACTCTACAGCATTAACTACAAAAAAGAAAAGAAAACAAAGCGCCCAGATTCGGAACCGACAACCGCTCTGGGCGGCTCTAGCGAGCACAAAAATTGTCGTAGTGAAAGAATACGAACTTACTCATGCTGCAGCGGAGTCCGCAGGTTCGAATGCTACCGACATTCACAACCTAGGGAACGCCCCATTCAACACCCAGCCTGAACAGATTTGGATCACCTATGTCGGATGCGACGAAGTATGCTTTAACACTAGCTATTTCCTCGATGCGTCTGAGCCGGATCTCGAGCAGGATGGTTCGAAACTCGACATGCCCAAGCCTTTCTATGTCAGGGTCAACAACGCGGTTTGGCAGCCTACGAGAATAATGCCGGTGCATGATCCCGAGGGAGATGATGGTCACGGTACTCGATGGAGCGGAGATATTTATGGACTGACCCCCATGTCTAACTACGAATGCGAGTTCGTCAGTACTAAAACGCACGAGGTTTTATTCTCGACGAGTGTTAGAACCACTCAAGCCAAGTCGGCGGACGTGGACGTCAGCGCTACCAAGCCTCCCGGTCAAAGGTCCCTCAGGCCCGATTCGCCCATCACTACGCTCAAGACTTCGATTGCTGCAGCCGAAAGCAAGTTAGCCGAGGAGAAGGCCCGCCAGAAGGCGCTGCGAAAAGAGTTCCACCGAAAAGCGAATGCTATGAAGAAAGAGAACGAGAAGCTTTCTGTGGCGGTTCAGTCAGCCGGCACGGGTGACGACAAGCTCCGACAGAAGATTCAGCAGAACACCACTCAGCACAAGCAGGCCGAGCAAGCAGTCATCAGCCTCGAAGCAGAGCTTAAGGAGCTTGCATCGATTCCGGAATCACTCAAATCTGCGTGGAAGGCTAAGCAGGCTGCTTGGACAAACGAAAAGGCGAAGTATGATAGCGCCGTTGCTGCATTCAAGGGCTTCAAGGCATCTGTTGATCGTGGGATCAAGGCGCTCGACGAAGAGAAAACAAGCCTCCAGGCGAAGCGCAATAAGATCAGTAACCGTATTGCCAAGGTCGATGGTGAGCATGCACGTATCGCCGATGCTAATGCTCGCGGCCTTGACGAAGCGGAACGTCGACGACAAGCTCGAGAAACGTACGAGAATGATATTGCTAAAGTCGAACAAGATCTAATTGCCAAGATTACTGAGGTGGATGCTATTGCCTACAATAAAGAGCAGGATAACTTAACGCTCAAGGCGCAGCTAGATTCGTTCCATACACAGCAACAGGCGGCCTATGCTTACGCAACCTCATACGAATTTTCCGATGCCAATGCTCCCTTCTCTTCGCCGAGTTCGGCCCCGCAGCCCCAAGCGAACCCAACCAACCCTGTACCGTATGACTCTACAGCTGCTTGGAACAATAGCTTGTACAATTCCTCCCTTTGGGGTCCTTCGCCTCTTGCGCCAGGATTTGCGCCTCAGGGGGCTACTCCACCGCACGTCCATCATTCCACGACGAAATCCAGGGGCCGCTCCTCTTCCATGCTCAGCGATGTATCTGGTTTCACGCAAAGCAGTGCAGCGGATGAAGAAGGAAACAGCACGATTCCTGCATTCTCCCCAATGCGAGATGGTGGTGGTTATTCTGGCGCCCCACTGGGATATGAGTATCCCACGCCCACAGGACCTCGAAGCGATATCAATGGTTCAGCCATTAGCGATGGCAGCGGTAGTCCCAGTGGTGGCAGCATTGGAACCGGTAGCGACGGGGATCCTATGAGTCCTGGGCCTTGACAGAGTGGTACTTTCTAACGTAGCTCGTTACTCGTCTTCTTACGGTAGAAGGCTAAAGCTATCTTCGTAGTCCTGCAGTGATGAGGATTTCGACCCCATCTATCCAGGCTGGGTAGATTGGGTTAGGCAATGAGAAGCGTTGTTCTTTCATATTTCTTACACAATTGACAATTCGCTTTGATTATGTGACATGACCATGCTCAGTATTTCCTTGATCTGACTAACCTGACTGTTCTACGCTGTTGTGTGAGGCTGGTACGGAATGCCCTCTTCAGCATAATCATCGCCATCTGTCTATGAAGGTTACCTAGTGAGCAGGTGAGAACATACCTAGTGTAGATGCCCTAACAGTGCACGGATGACTGGTGATCTCTTGATAGCTTGAGGTAATTGTGGAGTGCCCCTGTTATTTTCTTCGTCCCTTTTTTATTTTACGAAAAAACCAACCGGAATTGAAGATAAGTCGCCCACGTGAAGCGAGTCATGTAATTATGATGTAGCGAGGTAATCCATACTTTTACTCCTATTCGCCTGTTATTCTGGGCTGGACTTAAGCTTGAGATCCAGGTAGATCTTATTAAACAAAACCGCAAATCTTGGAGCTGCGCCGTCCGAGTAATGTAACGAGCACTTTGCACGTCAGCGGGATTCGTGATTTCCTAACGCCGAATTCCGTACTTATACGGGCGTTGGACTCCCCAAATCTTTTTCGAACCCCCAAACCCGTTGTGTCTCCTTGCTTTGCTTTTTCTATGATATTGGCTGCTTTTTATTTTATTATATTTTTAATTAATCTAATGACTATCGTCAATCCCGAGGAACGGGAATAGTCTTTGTTCGCATTCCGAAACGCCTTTTGTCCAACTCTCTCCACTGGCACTGGTGCTGTGTGCCTGTATGCTTCCCGGTGTTTCGGGGTTAGTATTGGTGTGAGACCTGCTTGCCACTGACGTACTTGGCACCACAGCCAACTGCATACATCATAAGATGGAGCTCGACTCGACTGGCTCGGCTCATGTGGTGGTGCCCGGGACTCGCAAGTCCGTCCCGTACGGCCAAGCCTGCACCAACTGTTCTAAGGCCAAGTGCAAGTGTATTAGCCGCTCGGGTCCAGGGGCTACTACTTGCGAGCGATGCCAGCGGCTGGGCAAGGAGTGCGTTCCTTCCGTCAGCGTCCGTAAACGTGCCGCGAGACGACCCGCATCCGAGAGGACGGCGCATCTGGAGGAGAAGCTCGATGATCTGGTGTCCATCCTCCGAGCCCAGGCCGCCGGAAACCCGGCCACGGGGGTGGGTGCCACCTCATATAGGTCTCCCAGTAGTGGTGACCTCCCTTCCGCCGCCGTTAGCGTCGACTCGAATCCCGGCTCCTCGATGGAGTTAGATCCTAGTGTAACAGCTATCTCGGATGCTGGCAAGATAGTAAACGTCGAGCCGTCAATACCTCCTTCTGCCGAGACCAGTTTCTGCGATCGATATATGATCGCTAACTCGTACCCTACCCCCCCTACTATTCCGTCCTCTCAGGCTGGCGACCTGTCACCAGCTGATGCTGAGGAGACCCTAAGAGTGTTTAAAGAGGACTTTCTTGGCTTCTTCCCTTTTGTATATATATCACCTGAGACTACGTGAGTACTATGAATCTCTAAACTTAGCAACTTAGTCCCTTGCATACCCCTTAACGACTTCGTTGTCACTGTTACGCCACTTAGTTTCAAGTATATTATCATAACTAACTAAAACCGTCGTCTAGCGCCGCACATCTGCAACAGACAAGACCTTTTTTATGGCTCAACATATTAACGGTCTGCTGCAAGTCATCGAAGCAGAAAGCTGCTTACGGCCAGAAAATCAGGGAGTATGTAGCACAAAAGATGCTGGTAGATCTAGATCGGAATGTCGACATGCTGCTAGGGATTCTCGCTTTCATTGGCTGGTATGTACTCGATTTTTTCACTAATTGCCTTCTGTGCACCTTTCTCTATATGCAATTTTAGAATTTCGTCTCACAGTTCTGTTATAGGGGCATGCACCATTTCAATGGCAAGCCGTATATTCTTGCCTTCGTAAACACGGCGCAAACACTTGTCGCCGATCTTCGTCTTGACAAGCCACCTCAAGACCACTTCTACAGAGAAATCCATTGCTTTAAACCTTCCACTCCCTATCCGAAGCTGCCGTACACCGGGAACCGCACGGATGAGGAGAGGAGAGCAGTTTTGGCGTGTTTTATTATAAGTTCCGGGTATGTACTTACCTATCCAGCTATCCTTCCCTCAAGCTTGCGGTGTAACCCCAGAAGACACGGCCATACATAACTAAGAAACACGTGCTGAACTCTTTCTCCGTATAGTATCTCCAATTTCCTGCGAACACAGACGATGCGCTGGACTCCCCACATGGAGGACTCGCTCCAGAAGATTGCCACCAACCCGGAATGTCTCAACGATGAGATCCTCGTCGCCATGGTCAAGTCCTACAGGATCCAGGAAGAAGTCGCGCAGATAACATGGCGGGCCGCCGAGCTGACCGGGCACACGATCGCGCCGAAGGCGCCCCCGGCAATCTATTTAAAGGCTTTGCGATCTCATCTCGAGGCAGTTAGAAGAGACATTTCTCCCGAGCTCTCAAAGAACAGTATGTCACTACACCATTCGATTCAAAAATGTAATTCCCGCGGACGACAAGCTAACGCTCTCACAGAGGTCGTTCTTTCGCACCTGTACGCAGCCGAGCTCAGCATAGCCGACATGTCGCTGTGGAACGTGAACCCATGGCTGATCTCGCACCCGCACAAGCCCAGCCAACCCCCCGGACTGCACCACCACAACAACAACAGCAGCAGCAGCAACAACCAGACACCAAGCCCGTCGTCGAGCTGGAACGTCGACTTCGGCAAGATCGACGCGTACTACGCCAGCCTGTCGGCGAGCAAGGCCAGCGTGGAGAACTTCCTGTCGTTCGCGCCGGCCGACTACATGTCGCTGTCGTTCTCGCTGACGCTGCACTTCGGGCGCGCGGCGCAGACGCTGTACCGGCTGATGGTGGTGGACGACCCGGAGTGGGACCGCGGCGTCGTCAAGCGCAGCATCGACCTGATGGCGTCCATGCGCCGCGTCGCCGACCTGTTCCTCGCCGTGCCCCGCGTCTGCGGCTTCGAGACCGGCGACGACGACGAGTCCATGGACTACTACACCAAGGCCTCCAACGCCCTGCGCGCCACCATCCCCTCCTGGTGCTCCACTCTCGAGCAGATGGGCGTTCCCGTCGTTGGCGGTGGCGGCGGCGACGCGCCCGCGAATCCTGCCGCGGCTGCGGAGCAGATCTTCCCGCCCGGCTCGATTATTACCGAGTTTACTACCATGGATTGGCTGGACGACCCGTGGTTGACGGAGATGATGAAGGCGTGGGAGGGTACTTGATAGGGTAGTACTTCCTAGATGGGATGGATGGCATTGCTGGGCTTGGAATTTGGTACTGCTGGATTTGCTGTTGTGTTGTGTTGTTTATCGCATCAAATACCCAACTTCATTATTTTTTGGCGTTCGGGCTTGGGATAGGAAGGGGAAAAGCAACCCAACTTCGGGCAGGATTTTGGAGGAGGAATTTTTCTGGAAACTCCTCTTACATATTCGGGAAGTAAACTCAGGTACTTGACTACGTTGTCGTGGTCGTCTTGTACAGTATCAATGTGCATATAAGTTGAGAAGTCTACTCTGAGCATGATGGTTTATATCATAGCTTACCGACAAGTCGTTTTCATTGACGCTTTACATTTTGCAACTATAAATCAACATCCATGTATTCTTGATATTGAATCCATCCATGTCCCTCTACCTTATGATTTCGGTATTCATTCGATCATTGAACTACGTTGTAAAGATTGAACCAGACAGTATAAACCTCTATAATTACCTACGTCGTACCAGGGCAAGCTCACAACGTTACACCCGTAACCGATACTATAATCAGCTTGGTGCACCTCGACTGTATAGAGCTAGGGCTAGTATAGCTTCAAACACCTGTCAAGCTCGCAAACTATTACCAAAATAGCGTTACCTAGATCTGACGCAACAGCAACTAGTCTGCATTCTAGAAAGCGTCGAAGTTTAGGGCTGACTTTGTCTTGGTTTGACGAGGAATTAACTCCGGTGACTTGGGTCCGGGTGAAGCCCCGAGATCTCGGAGTTTGTGTTACCGCTTTCAATAACGCACACTACCACACCACCGTGAGATCGTGCTCTTCTTAGCCTACCCGCTTTGCACATTTGCGTGCGTGACACCAGTACTCTAAGTCGGACCGCGCCATGCTAATTCGCCCATGATGCAGAAGTCACTTGCGGAATATGATAGAAGAAGTAAACGTCCACATTTGACCCTTATTCTAATTACCGGTGACTCAGCAGAGATCTTGCACCGTTAGAAATCGGTTAGCTTACGCGGTCGATCGTCTAGGACTAGAAAGCGGGATTCGCTTAATTTCCGCAATCCCGTTCCCGCCCTTCAGCTTCCCCGGTTTGTACTAGCTTGGTAAGGAGAGAGAGAGAGAGGTGTTATACCGGAACTCGTAGGTGCGCAAACTCCGTTCGTCCTCAATCAATCCGTCTAGCGGGTTCTGGAGCTAACCCTGCCGGCACGGTATTGTTGATATATGCAGGTATGTGCCCAATGTCTGTTGGATGCCGTCTTCTAGGCAGCCGTAATAAATCCCAATGCCGCTTGTTTACGGGTTTTGTTGTTTATATTTTGAGAGTGCGTTTCGTTACATTTAAAATAGAGCCCTACGACGTCTGTCTTATATATGACCTTTAGACAAGGACAGGAATTTAACGTTAATCGCCGAGCGGATACATCATTCGATTTTATAACCACGCGGCTATACAGCTTTTCGCTGCTAAGCATTATATCCAGGTTCGTCTATAAGTTATACCTGCCAATACAAACCCAAGCCACAGCGATCTGCGCTATTGTCATCCCCTTGGAGGAGGGTGCTTCGGGACACCATGGAGAAGACGGCAGAGCTACAACCGCCTCGGTTATCAGCATCGAAAAACGAAAGTACCACAACTTCATCGGCAGTGTCAATCCAGGACAAGGAGGAAGGCGGCGGATACTATGCCCCACCACCAGGAACGACAGACGCAACACCGCCGTCGGGGGACCAGACAGAGACGAGCAACGCTCTAGTAGAAGGCCAAGAGACAGGGGATTATGTCACAGGGTACAAGCTCATAGTCCTCCTGACTAGTGTCGTCACATTCTTCTTTCTGCTCATGTTGGACATGTCCATCATCAGCACGGCCATACCCCAGATAACTTCGGAATTCCACAGCTTGCAGGATATTGGTTGGTACACCGGTGCTTACCAGCTTACCAGGTATGTTGTATCGCTTGATATCATCCTCGCCGAGTCGTGGTGTGGTATGGTGGCTTACCTGAATTCCATCTAGCGCAACGCTGCAGCCCCTGACCGGAAAGGTCTACACGCGCGTGAAGGCAAAATGGGTGTTCCTTTTCTTCTTTTTCATCTTCGAGGTCGGCTCGTTGATTTGCGCCGTCTCCCGGTCTTCTGTCATGTTCATCATCGGGCGAGCCATAGCGGGAATGGGAAGTTCGGGACTTCAGAATGGCGCAATGACCGTGATTGCCGGCGCCGTGCCCTTGGCTAAGAGGCCAGTGTATATGTCATTTATCATGGCTTGTAAGTATTCGTCCCCGCTGCGATCTAGATGATTTCGGAGTGCTAACTTCTCGAAGTCGGACAGATGGGTTTAATCGTTGGACCACTCCTTGGTGGAGTTTTCACACAATATGTGAGCTGGCGATGGTGTTTCTACATCAATTTGCCATTGGGTGGTCTGGCTGGACTCTTCCTGTCGCTCTTGCATGTGCCCGATCAGACGGTTAAACCACAAGTCTCTTTCGCAATACTCCGCGACATCATTCCGAACCTTGACCTCACTGGCTTTGCCATCTTCGCGCCCACCGCTATCATGTTTCTCCTGGCTCTCCAATTTGGAGCATCATCCGAATATGCATGGAATTCATCCACGGTGATCGGTCTCTTCGTAGGCGCGGGTGTCGCTTTGCCTATTTTCCTCTACTGGGAATGGCGCATAGGTGACAAAGCTATGATTCCGTTTTCTATGGTTCGCAGACGAGTTGTGTGGGTCAGCTCCATGCAATTCGCGCTGTTGATGACCAGCGTCTTCGTTGGTGCCCAGTTCTTCCCGATCTACTTCCAGTCCGTGAAAGGTGTTGGCCCAACGCTGAGTGGTGTATATATGCTGCCCAATATATTGTCGGGGCTGGTATTTGTCCTGATTTCTGGTGCCTTAGGTCAGTATCGTTTGTCCCATCCCTTGTTCGATTTCCACATGAGAATGCGACTAATGGTTAATAGTGACGAAAATCGGCTACGTCCTACCGTGGGCGGTGCTCGCCGGAGCAGGGACAGCAATTGCCGGTGGGCTGATCTCCACGTGGCAGCCAGGCACCACGACAGGTCAATGGATCGGCTACCAAGTCATTTATGGTCTTCGCGGCGCTGGCATCCAAGCTGGTGTCATCACAATTCAGAACTCGCTCCCACCATCACAGAGTGCGCTAGGCCTTGCATTCTTGATTTTCTGCCAGAACTTCTCAGCGGCGGTCTTCTCCGTGGTCGCCAATGTCATATTCGACCAGAGTCTGCAGAAGCAGATCGTTAAACTCGTGCCCTCGGTTGACCCTGCGGTAGCTCTCGCTGCAGGTGGTAGCGCAGAGGCGGTACGAGCCCTGGTTCCAGCAGGGAGTCCAGAGTTGGCTAATGTGCTACTGGCATTCGCCAACAGTTTCGATACGGTGTGCTACCTGATAGTCGCAGCGGCTTCTCTGAGCTTCATGGCCTCTTGGGGTATAGGCTGGTTTGACGTGAGGAAGAAGCCAGAGCCTAAGGCAGGAGACGTATGAGAGCTTGACTGTTGAATCATAGATTAGATGTAGAGAATCTCCCACTCATAGAGAAGGATTGGTCATGTTATTCTAAGCGTTTTTAGGATTGGTAAAATCGACAGCATAGAATTGGCTGCATTCAGGGTTGAGTTTTGGAAATATCCTTTTAATCATAATAGATAAGTGTAGTTGCATGGATGGAGTATCCATCAAATTCTTCCTTTCATCATGTTTCCGTTCCGGTGAAGGCTAATAAGAATGAGAAGCAGTTGGGTATGAATTTACGACGTTATTATACTTCCCATAACCAAGAGATAACTACCTAGGTAACCAAGTCCGGTCAATCCGAGGAATTGATTATGCTTAGGTAGTCGGATAGACCGGCTATCGAAGAGCCGAAGAGCGCTGCATATCGTGAATATGTAATTTATTCAGACGAATACCTACAGTAGTGGAATAGCATCATATGCCAGGTATGAGCTGTGGATATTTTCTAAGACGATAGCGTATGTAGATTCATGGGTTTCTCTCCTCGGCCCTCGGCAGCTCGGTCAAAGTCCCACTAGGGTCCTTATCAAGAGACGAAATATTATTATAGAAGGACCAAAAATAATTATCTTGGATTAGGCAGGACCTCTCCATCCTTTTTCCAATCCAAAAAGGTACCAAGTCAGAATGAATGGAGTTGAAGTTTTTAGGATTGTATGTGTTGGCGCATGAGTTGTTGCATTGTTCCTTGCATCGAACACTTGGAGAGTCTCCGACGTTACACGTACATGTACCTAAGTACCGACAAACGCTAAACCGGGATCAGCCACGACTCAGCCGTATTCAAGCCACATCGGAGTCCTCCAACTCAGCCCTCACTTGCCTTATTTGGGTCAAATGTTTGAGACACTAATGAGTCTCAGCCAATCAATTAGACGCCTTCAATTTATTCGAGATGGATTTCGAGTACTCACGGCATTCACGACCATGTAGGAAGTGGACTCACGCTTAGCTGTGAATGCCTAGCGAGTGAGTTGGGTGGAAATAGGAAAAATATGTGGAAGTTAAAATAGTAATTAATCCAATCTTGGATTTGCGCCGGGGAAATTTCACTATGTTTAATTATCTTTAACTCCTTTCTTCCCTTCGGTACGTTCGTTATTTATCGCAACACCCTTACTACGTACTCTCATTTAACTTGCACAGGGAGAACTACTAGACTACCTACCAAGGCATTATTATTTTACTCTTTGTTTAGAGACCTAAGCTACCTAGGTAGGCAACTAGTCGAGAACAATGCCATTCATTCCCAACACGCCCGAGTCTCTTCTTGGTCGTTCCGATTCCAAGAACCCGGCTACCACATGTCGAGGTATCACATCCGGAGGACGTCCATGTCGTCGCGATTTAAGCTCTTCCCCAGGGTCAACTCCTGTACCTCCTCCTCCGAAATCCAATAAGCTTCGTGTCGATGACCCAAGCAACCCCGACCTTTACTGCTGGCAGCATAAAGACCAGGCAAGCTTGTCGGCAAAGTCTAGCCCTGGACCGGGAAGGATTACCAAGCCTATTCTCGAGACGCGCGAAAGTCTGGACACTCTCATCGACCGACTTGGTATAGTGGAAGCACAGCAAAAGGGGCGGAAACATGGGAAGCATGGCGATGACCGGCGCAATGAGAAGCCCTACCAGTCTGGGGGCGCAAATGCAACACGACCACCGAGACGAAAACCCGAGACGAAGAAGACAACCTTCTGCTGCTTCACCATTTGCGAAGAAGAAGAACCCGAGCGTCCTGCGCGACCGCAACCCAAGCCGCTACAAAGTGCGCCTACGAAACCTACCACATCGAAGCCACCACCATTGAAACAACCACACTTGGCGCCCCCTATGACGGCTCCCCGACCGAGTGCCGACTCTTCAAAGCGCCCTTCAGAATCACGCAAAACCTCCCAGACATCACAGTACCTTTCGTTAATCCCGCCATCTGCATCGCCTCAGACTGCCTCGCAGCTTATGGCGGAGCTTGCTAAGCCTGTCTCACAACAGGACGAACCCGGCTATATCTATATTTTTTGGCTGACACCCGAGTCTCAACCATCTACTCCTCCAGCAGAGGCGGCCAAATCTCTCCTTACACCATCACGACCGGACGGTCGCCAGAGACGAACTAGCGACGTGCTTCAGTCATACGCAGTGAAGGAGGAGAAAGATAAGAACGGATCATCCAAGAAGGTCCTGCTGAAGATTGGTCGCGCATCCAACGTGCAACGGCGTCTCAACGAATGGACGCGCCAGTGTGGCTATAACTTATCTCTAATCCGGTACTACCCTTATATCTCATCCAGCGAGCCATCAACACCTCGGAAGATGCCACACAGTCATAAAGTTGAGCGCCTTATACATATCGAACTCGCCGGTGCCGGTCTTCGAGTAAGCGACAAGGGCAACTGTAAAGTCTGCGGGAAGGCCCATAGGGAATGGTTTGAGATTGATGCGAGCAAAAAGGGTGTCGCAGCAGTTGATGAAGTTGTCAGGCGGTGGTCTGACTGGGACGAATCTAAAGCATGATTATCACATATAGGATATCATGAGAATATGAAATTACGAAATAACGACAACACAAATAGCATGCATGCATGGTTAGCAAGGCGTTTGGATAGACTTGATTTATCGGGATGGGATGGATGGTGACGCGGGCCGACAGTACGCATTCATAGAGATGAGAAAGGGTTTTTTGATTAATAAACCATCTCGTGAGACGCAACCAATTTCGCCTCATTTTCCTTTTCGGCAGTTCATGCGCGCGTGGTTTTGATCTCTTTTTGTGTGTGATCCCATCCCTTACGTCTTGGGGTTACTGTCGTATCCACAACCACATGCACTACCACCAACAGGTCCATGTGTGTTGGACAACCATAAATCGAACGCGGATTTGGTTCCGCATGTTTCAAAAGAGGAAACACCATTTCCAACGGCTTGGGTGAGGTTACAGCTGCTAATATACTTGCATGGCTGTCTCGTAAGGTATGGCCAATGGTAATACCAACAATCTCATGTGGCTTCGTGACATTGCCATCCCTTATAGGTACAACTCTAGGAGACCTTATCTATAGACTTTTTCTCCCATTGATTTTGATTTGCCAATATTGGTCGATATCACTCTTCCTGCACACTGTGGCGTATATTCAATCGATCCCCTCCAATGCTACCTTGGTCTTAATCTCAACCTTTATCGTATACTCGAACCCACCCTACCGACACAGCCGAACACCCATGTGCTTACCCGACGGACTGGATATCATTTGGAGCAGCTGAATGGAGTTCGCTTTGTTTCCCTTCCCCGTGCTGCGGACCTTGATTGTAGCGCCACCTAGCCGATCCACGCGGGATCCCGAAGCTTTCATATATCGAAAGGGGGAACAAGCCGACTTGCCCAATATTGCTGTCTGTCTCGGGGACATGCGCGGGGGACTTTTGCTTTTTTTGGTACTGACCGATCATATCTTTATGCCAAGTTTATTGATTCATGCATGCATGCAATCATTCAACACGGGAAGTATTGATGTGATTGGATTTGGGGCTCTAGGTATCTTTAACGGATTTCGATCTCCTCGAGGAGGTGAAAGAAAATAAAGATCAGAATCTCGGTCGTGGGATCGGGTCGGTTTTTCGATCAGCTAGCCGTGACGAATTCAGGGGTCGTACGGACCTAAGCTTATGTCCTATCCTGTCCTACTAACATCCACTCTGTCACTGTACTATACATTGCAGCAGATAAAGTGCGCCAATGCTACGTCGTGATTTGCTTCGCGGCGGCCGAAAAGTCCAGATCTTGCTCGCGTGGCCGATACACGTTCGGCTAGGGTACATTTTCCAGCCGTACGACCTACCTACTTTGACGCAAGCCAGCCCAGCCGCGCCTAGCATCTAGCGCCTCTTTCTGAAGGATGCGTACCAAGATGGTAGGTACATGTAGGTATCCCGCGTCCACGGGAGGTCGCATCAGCGATGTGACTGGTCAATGGTGGTATGTTTCGTTTTCAGCCATTGCTGACATCCCCCCCTCGTGCCGTCTGCCACGATATGATTTTAAGCATTCCCCCTCCATTTTGCTAAATTTTGCTTCGTGGCAAAATCTTCCCCTGAATTGTCCTCTATCCCTGTCTCTCTATATCTGGTAGTCTTGTCAATTCGTTTTATTTGCTTCTTGCCTAAGGTTCTCTCTTGCATGGTCCATCGTGTAGGCCATTCCGACGCGCGTGTGAAGAAGCACAGGCTTTGCGCTGTGAATTAATTGGACAATGGCGGACGCTTCATCCGAGATCAGCTACCCTGCCGATCACCCATCACGATTCTCTTGGGCCTCGAGTCGAACCACATCTGTCAACCAAGATGCGTCGATATTTTCATGGGGTAGTGGGAGCGCACCTTCATTGCCGTCGATAGACAGTGACTCGCATACAGTTCGTGCCCGCCGTGCAATAAGGCTCTGCTGCTTTGGTTTACTAACCTTTCGTGATAGGAGACAATATCTCTTATAGACAGCATAAGGTATGGCTCAGGCCTACCCTCGTGTCGAGTGTGAGAGTGCCTGACGGTTCGAAAGATCATCAACCACATCGCTTCACTCGAGTCTTTACAATTTCGTCCAGGAAAACGGTCGGACGTATCACCGATATAAAGAAGGCAGTATGGCTCCTCACGATCCTATGTATGTCGGTGTACCTCCTTCTGACATGCTTTCCTAGGATATTTTCTACCAAATGATACTGTATGTTAGTTTAGGGTTACATCTAGTGTAGCTGCTGCTTGTTCTGGGGACTGATGCGCATCACGACAGGCGGAACAGGAGCGATTAGGTACCAATCTACCTAGCCATAAACTATCGTGCCGCCGATACATGACACTTACTATCAGCGCAGATCTTCAACATCAACTATTTACAATAGCTATAGGGAACAAACTGAATATAGCACCGATACCAGATAACCCTGGACGAGTCTTGGATATTGCAACAGGTTCGACCAGTCACCATTGGCTTGCGTACCTTCAAATGCTGATATGTGAAAAGGAACGGGTTTATGGGCTATAGAATTTGGTTCGGCTTAATGTCACATATTCGCAGAGCTGAATACTGACCATTTTCACAGCTGCACAACATCCCAGATCACAAGTCATAGGGACAGACCTAAGTCCAATCCAACCACAATAGTATGAAACACACACACACTCTACCAGTACTTACCAGCTTATTAACCCTTACCACCCCAGCGTCCCCGAAAACTGCCGGTTCGAAATCGACGACGCGGAAGACGAGTGGACCTTCAGCGAGCCCTTCGACTTCATCCACGGGCGGGCGCTGATGAGCTGCTTCAACGACCCGGCGTCGGTGGTGCGGCAGGCCTTCGGCAGCCTGGCGCCGGGCGGCGTCCTGGAGTTCCAGGACGCGCTGTTCCCGATGAGCTACATCGGGGAGGCGCCGACGGGGTCGGCCCTGTACCGGTGGAACGAGCGGATGCTCGAGGGCGTGACGCGGCTCGGCCGGTCCTGGAGCAACGCCCAGCACTACCGCACGTACTTCGAGGACGCCGGCTTCGCCGACGTCGTCGAGAGGCGCTTCTACTGGCCCACGAGCCCCTGGGCCCGCGGCGCCTACTTCAAGACCGTCGCCGCCTACTTCCAGGAGGACATGCTGTCCGGCCTCGAGGCCATGAGTCTGCGCGTCCTGGGCGTCCTGGGCATGACGCCTGACGAGGTGCGCTTGTTCGTGGACGATGTCAAGAGGGATATCTTGGATACGAATGTGCATGCGTATTTGACTGTGTGGGTTTTCTCTTTCTTTTTGTTTCTGTTTTCTTCTATGCGTAGCGGATCTTTGCTATAGGTAGATGTTGTTACTGATGAGACTTACGCAGGACGTATATATATGGACGGAAACCAAGCCATCCAGCTTGAAAGTAAGGAATGCTCAGAGCCTTGCGCAGAAGGGTATACCAGTTCCGCTCAGCAGTATTGAATTGTTAAGACGTCACATCGATGTCCGTCTCTGTACCTTTCGGCCTCCGGACGGCCGCCACGAAGTTCCTTGGCATGAAGAAGGTTCTAACAGTCTGCTCTGGGTTTGATTAATTGATTCAGTTTTCATACAGCGGACCCAATTGGCCAAGTTACTCCGCGGAGCTATCGAGTCTGCCGGCTTGTTCGCCGGATCTCACTCCACCTCGATGTGCGCTAAAAAGCCGGACCAGAAATCTTCAGCCCAGGGATCCGGTGGTTTGGGTGGAACGCGCATGGAGCGAAATTTAGAATGCGACTTTTCTGTAGTTGCTTGTTTAGTGTTATCCCTTACATCGCGGCTTAGACTTCTAGTGCGAATCCACCAATACCCAGTGAAGGAGTCTGCTCCGAGAGCTTCTCACCGCTGGGTTCTTTGTTTCGAAGATAGGGGCAGAAATATCTTACTAGATAGAATCTTCTTTGGTAGGATAATAGTCAGTTAAGCTTTTAGTAATTAAAGATTACTGATTAGTCCCGGTGATATTCTCTTTACAGAACGGAGTGTCTTACAGCAAGCAGTGTGGTCAACCGGGCTACACATTATATCACATAGGTGACTCGAGACATGAAGGTAGGTACCTGCTTTTTAGAAACTTGGATTTGAGTTATATCGTCAAAAGCAACATTATCGCATTATACTAATAATCATTCATATCCGGCCATTACATCATTAGGCTACCTGGTAGATAACATTGAGATTCATTAGAATTTCCCCATCTTCATCTTCATTCCCATTTTCAGCAGACTAAGTGCCCCTGGGCCGACTATGCCTCGAGGTATAGACCTCTTCGTAGCCGTTGAGTTGCTGTTGCTTGTTGCATTCCAGTGGCTCAAGACGTCTTGAATGAACGTAGTATTACCAAACACATCGTCAAGCATGTCAGGGAGGGAGACACTACTACCGTTGGTGAAGCTGCTCACGAGGTCACCTAGTAGCTTGGTGACGGGTATGGTGGAGCTGACGCGCCTCTTGTTGAGGACAGCCTCGATGAATCGGATGTGCTGCCCGTCGACGACGGTGGCATTGCCAACAGCATCGATCTGGATATTTCCATTGTTCAGTGCGTCTCCCTGGGCAGCGAGGATCGTCCCGATGTTTTGGAACAGAACGTCAAGGTAGAGCTCGCCATTGAAGTATTTTGAGTTGTTGCCACGGGGCAGATAGACGTCGTAGATGGTGATTAGTCCAATCCGGAGATCGCCCACCATCAGGTTGAGCGATAAGTCACCGATACCAAGGGCGAGCGTACCCCAGTTAGGCAGGTTGAGAGTACCCTGGATGTTGGTGCCATTTTCTCTCGCCGGCATTAGAAGTTGCATGTGCTCGATCGCAAAGCCATTGAGCTTGTTGAGTGAGTCAACCGTGACTGTCTTATCTATGTGCCCATTTGAGTGAAGTGCCCCAAGGTGGATTTTGGCATCCCCACGAGTGGATAGTGTGACGGTCTCTTGATCGAAGACCCTGCTGAACCACGAGATAAGTTCTGTCTCGTTAGTTATAGTCACCACCTGGCCTGGGAGGTCGATTGGTGTCTCTCCATCAATGTGTAGAGGAGGCAGAGTGACATTGACGAAGGGCGAAAACGTAGGTGTATCCTTGTTGTATATGAAAAGTGTCACCGGGTCGATGTCTGCTGGCAGAGGCGTATTTAGAGATGTGACGATAGATACGTTCATCTTCTCCGGTGTCAGAGCTATGAATGCGCCCCCAGTTACATTCATCGCTTGATTGTTTAAAATGCGCTGCACAATAGCAGGTATAATCACCAAGAATCTGTCTCGTCTGTCAGTACCCTGTCCTCCTTGCTCTTTGGCTGGGATACATACAGGATTGGCAGTAATATAGCGAGAAGAATGATCGACCCTATCAAATACCACCACCAAAACCGCCCCCAGTGTCGCTTGAACTTCTGCTTCTTCGTGAGAGGCGCTGCCGCTGGGGGCGTCTTCTCCTGAACGTGATCGCCCGAAGAGGCCTCACCACTTGGCCTTAACGGCGCATTGGATGCCCCTTCGCCATCACCACCTCTCCCACCATGTACTGAGGTAGGAGGACTGTGCTCATAGTGGGAAGTGTCTTCTCGAAAGGCCGACGCCATGATGACCTTGTCTTTGGGAGCAGGACGCGCTGGATGGCGAGAGACGAGAGAAGATACACATGAGGGACGAACAGCACAACTTGAGGACGAGTCGACTTTCACATGCGTATCCACCATGCCGGACCGCAGATTTCGGGTTGTAACATGCGACCTGCGATCCTGTTCTGGCCTGAGCGCCGGGGTTCGAACCGGGCTCGATGTCTATCACCGCCTAGCAACCAGCTTTCCCCTCGCTGCTCCCGTGTCCATCTTCATTCTCCGCACACCATTTCTCTCCATTTCGTGATATTACCCCTGTCCTCAACAGCCAATATTTCAGGGGAGGAATGTCATACCAGGATGTTGACTGGTTCGGCGCAGGTCACGCACATAATCATCCGCGCCATAAGATGGTAAGATTAAATGAATATGCGGGGTTTTAGTGTACTCTATAATACGATCCTTGCCATTAATTATTCTCAGTAGATCTTCATTTTTGACCGCGAAGAAAACAAAAAGACCGAAAAGAAAATGATGTCACGGCACATTTCCAGCTGCCTAATGTGGAAGTGAAATGGATCTCCATCTCTCAATCCAACCTCGAGTTCCGAAGTCCTCCAATAGCCTCCTAGTTCGCGGGGTTGCTAGCTGCACGACTAACCCACGAGATAATCTTGGCATCACTTAGTTTGAACGGATCGAGAAAGATTCTGTCAGGCTGATATGTTTTAGTGTAAGGCACAGACATGAAGAAATGGGAAGAGCCCCATTGGCTCGTTACATACCTAAACTTGAGGAGGCTTCAACTTCTCTGTACTACAGTGATATAGGCGTAATGAAGACTGGTACCTACATGAAATATGTATTGGTGAAAGCCACCATGTGGTATATTGCTTGCAACGTCAAGCGGGAGACGCAATATCCAGATTTAATGGCAGCAACCTCTATGCACAGCGTACACGCATAATTGCAACCCGAGCCCTCCTTTATATGCCAAGCTGCCGAATCAGCGTGCAGAAAAGCTTGATTATTCGGATCCATCTGCCATGGGGGGTCTGGGTCCTAAGCAGCCATGTCACATCCGGGACTAGGATCGTGGAGAATTGGGGAAGCTGGGGTAAGCTGGCTAGCTTGGAGATGAGCAGGCGGCCAAGAGACGGTAAGCTAGCTGCCTGTGTGGGTAGCAACTGACAATGGGTCCTAACAGGGCATCATGTCCGAAGCTCCGCCTTGCTGCGTACTGAAAGAAAATTCCATGTGACATGGGTTGAATGCGAGATCGAGTCGGCAGGTATGATTATTGCTCATATTCTCGATCTTCCCATCTCGCCTGTCACATTCGCTACTCCGTCGTTGAGCTGAACCGGAGCTTCAGCTTCCAGTAAAAAAACGATACCTTGGAAACTTCGCCAACCACTCAGCCGCCGTCATGTTGTTCTCCAAGCTTTTCATAGCGGCTTTGGTGCCGGTCAGCATCATTGCTGACAGCGCGCCACGGCCAGCATCAACACCAGAGCTAGACCTTGATGAGCTTCTCGCCAGGCATAATCTTGCATTGGTGCCTCGATCTGACCTCACAGATGCGCTGACAGAGCTTAACGGCTTGCTCAGAAAGAGTCAGGTCCAACAACATAAAGCCCCCTTATACCCACGGGATAGCAATAGCACAGGATCTGATTCTGGATCTTCTAGTTCTGGGTCAAGCGGCGGCCTTGACCTGGGAGATCTTTCGGGACTTGGGGATCTGGGGCAAATCCTCGAAAGCATAACCAAGCTCATTACGCAGCTGGGTGACCTAGGGGGTTACCTCCAGGCTATCCAACAACTGCTGAGTGATGAGTTCTTGCAAGCATTACACGATGCTATGGTGTACCTAGCCGACACGCTTCGTCCACCTATTCCTAACATCACGAGGAGTATTCTCACCAAGACCGAGCCCCTGATCGACTTGTTATCCTCTTTAGACCTAGAGGGTATAATTGATGAGGTCAAGGGCATCGACTTGAAGGGAATCATCAGCGCGCTTCAACCCCTGCTGCAGCCTGATGCTATCAAGAATATCGTAAACCTGCTGAACAACGCTGGCAAACTCTTAACATCGGACACTGTCGACACGATCAACTCACTGCTCAAGAGTGCTCAGCCGCTGATCGATAGTCTTGGGGACCTTGACCTTCAAGGCATACTCGACGCTCTATCCCCGTTGTTGACGAGCGACTCAGTACAAGGAATTGTCAACCTTCTAGGAAATGCCGAAAAACTTCTTACGTCAGACACCGTCGACACAATCACATCACTGCTTTCAAGTGCCCAACCGTTAATCGACAGCCTTGGAAAGCTTGACCTGCAGGGTATACTTGATGCTCTTGCTCCTCTTTTGACGAGCGACTCGGTACAAGGCATCGTCGGCCTGCTAGGAAATGCTGAAAAGCTCCTCACGTCAGATTTCGTTAACCAGACCCAGTCTTTGATATCTGGCGCTGGACCTCTTCTGGATAGCTTGAAGCAGATTGATCTGCAGAGCCTGCTGGATCAGATCGCTCCAATTCTCAAAGAGCTTGGCCAGATCGATCTTAAGGGTCTTTTCGATGCCATCAGCCCCCTGTTAACATCGGATTCTATCAAGGGTATTATCGGGCTTCTTGGTAACGCCGAGGATCTTCTGACCAAAGACTTCGTGGATGATACCAAATCTCTCATCTCGGGAGCCGGCCCCCTACTGTCCAGTCTCAAGGGAATTGACCTGCAGGGTTTGGTGGATCAGATTAGCCCAATCCTCAAGGAGATTAGCCAACTCGATCTTAAGGGCTTGTTTGACGCTCTTAGCCCATTATTAACGTCGGACTCCATCAAGGGCATAATAGGACTCCTCGGAAACGCTGAAGATCTCCTGACCAAAGACTTTGTGGACGATACCAAGTCTCTTATCTCCGGAGCCGGTCCCTTGCTATCTAGTCTGAAGGGAATTGACTTGCAAGGCTTGATAGATCAAATCAGCCCAATACTTAAAGAGCTTAGCCAGCTTGATCTTAAGGGTCTATTTGACGCTCTCAGCCCATTATTGACGTCAGATTCCATTAAAGGCATAATAGGACTCCTTGGAAACGCCGAGGACCTCCTGACAAGGGATTTCGTGGATCAAACCAAATCGCTCATCTCCGGAGCAGGACCTTTGCTCTCTAGCCTAAGCAAGGTTGACTTGCAAGGACTTCTGGACCAAGTCTCACCTTTGCTCAACAGCCTTAGCAAGATCGATCTCCAGGGTCTCTTCTCGGCCATCGAGCCATTGCTAACGACTGACTCGGTGAAGGGCATTGTTGGGCTCTTGGGCAACGCCGAAGACCTCTTAACAGGCCAATTCGTCAACCAAACCCAAACATTGATATCTGGTGCCGTTCCCTTGATATCAGCCGTTGGGAAGATTGATCTTGAGGGTCTCGTCGACCAAGTGAAACCGCTCTTGGATTCACTAAGCGATGTTGACTTACCCAGCCTCATCGACAAGGTACAACCTATTCTCGACGCTGTTGGCCAAATCGATATTGTCGGCTTGGTTAAACAGATTACTCCAATCCTAAACGCCGTCGGAAAGGTTGACATAAGTGGACTCGTTGATCAAATAGAGCCTATACTAGAAGCCATCAGCCAAGTCGATATCGCAGGTCTAGTCAAAGACATCACTCCAATTTTGAACTCTCTGAGCGATATTGATATTGCCGGCCTCGTCAAACAAATCAGTCCTATACTGAACTCGTTAGGAGACATTGACATTGAAGGAATCTTTGACACGATCTCTCCACTTCTGACTCCCGACTCTGTTAGCGGCATTGTCGGGCTTGTTGATAATGCCGAGTCACTGCTCACCAAGCAGTTCGTCAATGAGACGCATACCATCATTGATGGAGCTGCACCCTTGGTCGGAGCTCTAGGACAGATCGATATCTCAGGCCTCATTGATAAGATCAAGCCACTTCTCAGCTCTCTTAGTCAGATCGACTTGAACAGTCTCATCAACGCTGTCAAGCCTCTCATCAGCGCCCTAGATCAAATCGATATCCAGGGTATCGTAGAGCAGATCACGCCTCTAATCACACCGGATTCGGTAACGGGCATCATGAACCTGTTGGGTAATGCCGAAAGCCTCCTGACAGCCGCTTTCGTATCCCAAACGACGGAACTGATAGGCGACGCCACACCGGTATGTTGCATCTTAACGCGCCCAATCTCCCACCTTCTGGTTTGTCGTCCGTGCTAACTTTTCTCATAGATTGTGGCGACTGCCTCGGATTTCATAAATGCCATACTCAAGGCTTTGCTTGGGAATAGTTGAGATGGCAGTGGTTTGGCATCGTAGTAATGAGGGGAAAGAGACACGAGGTACCTATCATGGATGATGTAATGGACTAATGAATGAATAATAATGAATATTAATGAACACACCAAGTACCGTAATGTTACTTGTGACATCCACGTGCATAATTATGCCGCTACCCGCTGCAGCATTGGCGCCGAATTAGTCCCACGTGGCTGAATAGGGGTACGTGCGTCTCCAAATCGGAAAGCTCAAACAGGTATTCCTCTTCTACTAGTACTCCTCGACGACGCCAAACACCAGAACTCGATAACGGGCTTAGCCCCGCGAGCGAACGGGACGTGAAAGGCTTAGGTCGTGGAACGCCAACGGAGATAGTAGCGTAGGTAACTTGAGGATATTTGTGTGGGGGTCACCTTTTCACATTTGAATGAACGCTGTGTGAGTACTATTAATTTCTTCTACTAATATAAAATCAATCTCTTACCTTTTGTTAGTAATGCGAGAAAGCAGAGAGCGGTTTCTTCCACGTTGGGCCATCAGTAATTCAGGCGATGGTCCGAGACACAGCGACGCATTTCTCGGCGGATACTAGGTCGGAAAACCCCCATCTAAGAAAAGTTATGCTTTCACCCGAACGCAATGACCTCCCACATGGCGGTACGACGCGCCTTAACCTGCAGGTGGCCGACGGGACACCCTGACTGAATCACGTCCGCAACCTGGTACCCAGTAATAGCGGCATAAGAGGTTCTATAGTCGGTGATTGTGAGGATGCCTGCACCGATGCGCAACCCGACGAACCCATGTATAGGATAAGTTGAGGGAACATTATGCTGACCGCGCCGTGACTAAAAACGGCGGTTCTGACGAAGGCAAGTAGCCAAATTGTCATGGAAAAGCTAAGCTGCTGCTGCGAGTCGATAGTGGCCTATGCGACTACCGTCGCTACACGACGCCCGATTCTCTATCCGATATCCTAGGTGTATACAGAACCCTACCACAATGAGAGCAGCAGTCGAGTAGAGCATCGAGGTTCTGTTAAGTGTATCCTCAACAAGCTGCCCAAGCAATGTAGTAGATACCTACCTACCTACTCACCTATTCCTGTTCGGTTTCGCATATATCACTCAACACGTTCAATCTCAAGTTCAGCTTCAAGATGCCAATCGTCATTCAAACCTCGACGCGCTTGCGCATGCCATAATCAATAGGTACCTACGAATAACCACGACCCCTAGTTCTCCAGGCTATCACAAAGCCTGTATGTGCCCAGCCTCTGTCGTGCGTTTTTCGTCATTAAATTAAACTTTCCTGCAGATAGGCGTTTGAACCCCTGACCACTCGTTTCCAATAGAGTCTTCAGAGTGTCCTTCCTCAACATCTACGTTTGGGCGTTGGATCTCCTGACCACCTATCTCCAATAGAGCCTTGATAGTGTCATTTCTCAGCGCCGCCTGCAGGTGAGGCTAGGCACCCAGGTATGATTCATTCCCGCGTGACGAGAAGGCCCTCGGAAGAAGATGTAGCTATCCTTGAAACCGAAAGAAGTGACTTCTCTAAGAGAAATCAATTTCGCCAACGCGACATCTTCTCTGTGCGTGATAGGTGGGCTAGTAGCCAAAGAGACGTACAGTAGGTGCTGGCGGCGAGTAATGAATGAAATTTGTTCGGATCATCCGGAGTATCGTGGATGCGTCTACTCTCATCCCGATCACCCCCGGAATATTATGCCAGTTATGCGCAAGCCCCTGATGGTGATATTAGCTTGACTGAACATTGGACATCTCCCTCATTCAGGACTTACTAGGTAGTCACTGTCTTGATTTGCTACCATGTTGAGAATAGGTATGGAATAGTTCGCACTCCAGTGAATGCGAGCTCCGATAGGAGGGTCCTAAAGCCGTCTTAGCTCCGTTGCGCGATGCCGCGCGGTCGGTGCGTTCCTCCGTGTTGCAAAGAAATCACTGAATCGGCGCCGAGACTCTAAATAGCCGAAACGGTAAGTCCTTACTACAAGCGTCTTCGGTCGACTTCGCTTCTCCGGTTCTTCGACTGGTTCGATGAGATTAGTGGGAACCCCCATACACTCATCGCTTAAGTTAGCATTTGTAATCCCCCTACACCACGGCGAGGGGTAGCGGTGCATCGGATGCTAGTGCAGATGGCGAAATGCCGAATTTACTGAAAACCAAGGTGTTGTTGCATCCGTGACGACCCACTTCCGCTCATCGCCAGATTGTGTACTGGAGGCTTGCATTTGTAGAGTTTGCTGGATTCTTCAGTTATTCATCTTTCTCACCTCTCAGGGATAAATAGGCGGGATAGAATCCGTGACACCTTGTTCATTCTCACTCCAGTTAAACATTCCAATACAGCAAGTCTCAATATGGCCCTCCGCGAGTGCTGCATCACAGGCTTCAAGTGGGAGGGTACTCCTACCGGAAAAGCCTCGAAGTTGAACGACAACGACGTCTACATCACGGGCGACAATCCTGATGTCGCTATCTTAATCGTCCACGATGCGCTAGGCTGGACCTTTCCCAATGCGCGTCTTTTGGCTGACCACTATGGTATGCATTGAAATTGCGACGGCGCATTGGCTCCCCTTAACTAACACTGTCGCAGTATGTAAACAGTAGAATGTTCCATCTTCTTCCAGCGTCGGCGATGCGCCCCGGAGCATCCGCGAATACGCGCAAAGTTGGAATAGATGAAATACTGGCCTGCTAACAGACATATCTGTAATCGTAGGCTCAAGAAATCAACGCCACGGTCTATTTACCCGATTTCTACGACGGCGAAGTCCTCGACCCCTCTATCTTCGTTCCAGGTGCAGACCTCAGCAAGTTCGACTTCGAGGGTTTCGCGCACAGACATAGGCGTGAGCTTCGCGAGCCCCAGATCTTTGCTGCCGCGAAAACCCTACGCCAGAAGCACAAGAAGCTCGGTGCCGTCGGCTACTGCTGGGGCGGTTGGGGAGTCTTCCGCCTAGCTGCTAAGGAGCACGACCCCCCATTGGTGGACGCCATCTCGGCAGGCCACCCTTCCTGGTTGACCCACAAGGACATCGAAGACGTCGCCGTCCCAGTCCAGGTGCTGGCCCCTGAGATTGACTACTCACTTCCAGCTGAGTTGAAGAGCTTCGTTTTCGAGACGTTTTCCAAGGCCGCGCTCGAGTTCGACTATCGTCACTTCAAGGGCATGGAGCACGGTGCGCTGGTCCGTGGCGACGAAAGACAGCCTGGTGAACGCACAGCAATGACAAGGGCTAAGAATGCGGTCGTTGGATGGTTGAGAGATTTCTTGCATGACCTGTAAGGTGCATGTTCATGTTAAAAGAATATATGATGAAAATTAACGTTACATGCCTGAGTTTTTCCATATTTTCGATTGGCGACTGCGCGATTTCCTAGGCCCTTAATTGACGATCCGACAAACAATATGCAGGTCTATTCAACGCTGACTCAAATGCTGCCACTCAAAATAACTTCATTGAAAATAACATGGATAGCAATCCTCCGGTTATTTAAGATTCCGATACTGATTGATGTGAATAAGGTGAGGTCAGATGAGAGGTAGTATCACAAGTCGTTCGCATCTCATCGTAAAGAGTGCCTTTGCTAATATACTCAAAAGATACTACCTAGCAATGCATCTCGTACACATTCATATAGAATGCGAAACCATTCAGGTGGTATTTCTGGCTAAGGCTTTTTGTTCTCTCCAGTAAAGCCATTTGTAACCAGCGCAGGATACCACGCAGAGAGTGCCCATAGCCAAGCAAACCGAGTAACCAGAGGTATAGTTCGGCGCGTCCTTCCTTATAAAGAGAAATGTGGCAACAATGCCAGCAATATTCCCGAAACATATCATCCAAGCCGAGCTAATGCTCCTTTCTACATGGCCCTGCAGATTCATGATGTACCAACAAACAATATTTCCTCCTGTGCCGAAGGAGCCCATAGCCACGAGGAATAGTGCTCCATACTCGACCGAGAAGTGGGACGCGCCGTGGATGGATATGAGCATAGCAAGGCCGGTGATAAGTAGCATGAGACCGAGAAATATGAATGGTGAGCGGGCGTGGAGTCTGTCAGATAGGTATGCGATGGCAATGGCAAAGACGAATGCGGCGGCAAAAGGGGGGACCGATCGTAGCTGGACTTGTATAGTTGCATATCCAAGGGCTTGGATGATAGACGGGAGAAAGTATACAATGGAGTAAGAGGGTATCAATATCGCTATACCAGATTAGCATTCCGATTTCGCAGAAGGGGTGTAGGAAGGGGTGTATCAGAGAGCTTACTGAAATACATGAGGGCTCCAAACCAATGGATTGGCTTTTTGAGAAAAGCCAATACATCTTTGGTAGTGACAGAGACAGTGCGCGGTTCGTTGGCTCCGGTCTTCTCCACTAGGAACTCCTTTTCCTCTTGGGATAACCAGGTTGCCTCTTGTGGGAAGTCCGTGACGGTGAAGAATGCTAGAATGCCGATTAACACAGTGGCGATGCCTTCCAGTATGAAAACCCATCTCCAGCTGCTGAGTCCTCGAATGCCATCCATATTGGCAATAGCGCTGGCAAGCAGGCCCCCAAAAGCCCCAGCGCAGATTGTCGACGTCCAGTAGACCGTAAACCGTTTTTGCGATTCGGAGTTTTTGTACCAGAAGCTGATCAAGTAGAAGCTACCTGGGAATATACTGGCCTCGGTGAGTCCCAGAAAGAATCGAGTAGCAAGCAGCCCGCCGTAGCTCTTCATGAAGCCCTGTCCTATCATTATGACGCCAAAGCCTAGAAGACACGCCGAAAGCCATATGCGAGGACTTAGCCGCTTCATAATGATATTAGATGGGATCTCGAAGAGGATGTATGGAACAAAGAAAATCGTGAGGGCGACATTGGGCTGGTCGCTTGTGAGGCCAAGCTCCGCAGGTAAACCCAACGTGAGCGCATTGGAGATATTGACGCTACAGATAGTGAGAACTGGGTAGCTTTTTGGAAGGATTCGGGGTAACTAACCGGTCAAGGAATGCTGCGACATAAATCACAAATAGAATAGGCATAACGTGCAGGTCGATCTTGCGTAGTAGCTTGGCTTCGTCAACGTGAGGTTTCAAGGGCGCTTCTGGAATGGAGTGCGGGCTCCAAGACGCTCCATCACGGTTCGCATCATTGAACTCTTTAATATCCGGTCCTTTTGATTGTTCCATATTGCTTCAAGGCGAAAGAAAGACGGCTGGAGTAGTTAGATACGTTGCTTCGATTCAATGATATATAGAAGAGTTAAGGGATAGAACGAGGAATCGAGGGAGCCAGGGACCAAAGGAGCAGAGGGTGTAAAAGTAAGGTGAAAGAGTACTAAAATACGTACCTACCCTCCAATCACAGCTGCAACATCAATATATCTATCGTAGTACGAGCCCTCCCACCTTTAGCACATGCATGAGGCGGATTTGCACGAAAAAAGAACACCGTGTTCGAGATGCAAATCTGTATAACTCGATAGGTACCTATCGTAATGAAAGTTCTATTAATAATCTCCTCGCCTCTATGAGGCTTTCATTGATGAAGAACATTTCTTTGCTCTCATAAGGTGACGGAAGTACGGAAACACTAACACCATTACTCCTTTTCCTCCAGGAGTGTAATCCAACTTCGTAAACCCACCATACTTCGCCGGGAAGATGAACGTTGCAACAGGAGCCGCTACTCCCTTTGTAGCGAGATGTTTCGGGCTCGGGATCTTTATCAAACGAACCTGGATATTTGGAAAGTTTGACCCTTATTTTTAGGCAATCGCCAGCTAATATAAGGCATAGGGTTCGCGCTCACTGTCGGGGTAAGTAAGTTCGCAACGATGGTGTCGTTTTCCTCGACTAAGCGACCTAACTCTTCCCATTGATATCGGTCAAGTTGAGACTCGGCTAGTTGGGATTGGGTGGCCTTTGTACTCTGTGCGGGTATGGGTGAGTATTGCTTTGAGGCCCTTAACTTTGCTTTGCAGCGCAGCACTTTCAGGATTCTTCGCTCGTAATGGTTTGGCCAACGCCGCATCCTTCTTCCTCGATTTTATGGCAGTTCGCCACAGGCTTCCTAGTATTGCATATCTAGCTGCAGGGCGGACAGGCCGTTCGGTTATGGCATCTCAAATATAAGAATAATCTTTCCAGACAAAGCCATCACAGCTGGCAAGTCTCCGGCGATGGTAAGCTCTCTGTGGTAAAAGAACCTTCCACCTGTAGCGAATAGGATGCAAATAGAGGTTATTTGCTATCGAGCCAATTTATGTGTATCAAATGATCTTAAAAAGTAGAAAGGATGGAGAGTGGGTATGATGGTATTCCCGCCATGCTCTGCTTTTCGACTGGGGCCGACGTGGGTCGTAAAGGAGGATTTCCGACCGAGTATAATCTTTTTACGGTTGCGGCAAATCTACTCTTATGAGTTTGATAGTAAGGCTGTGCTTTTCGCGGACGTTGCCGGTGGTAAGGGTGGTTCGCTTGGTTGTGTCATTCGGACGTACTTGGTATTAGGGTTTGAAGTTTCTACCCACTACCCACTACCCACTTGGTATCAAAGACAACTGCCTGTGAGGGGTCCTAGTCGCCGCTTGATCATCTTGTCGTTGGGACCAACGTTCTTAATAATGTCAACATGCGGCCACAAACACGAAGAAGACGTAAGCTGCATTTGACATCTCTTAACAACTGTCTCCCATGATATATTCCGGAGGGTGGCGAGTTGCCCTTTGACGCCAACTCGGCCCTAACCAGGCATACCGGAGTTGTCTCCTAGTTGATCAGCGATAACCATCCGACTGGCGTCGTCGCCGTTGAGTAAATCGAGCAACTTATTCAACCATTCGCATCTATTAAGGTGTTGGTTTTGTAGTCTTGTCGGCCAATATCGTGAAAGGGGAAGAATGACAAACTTAGGTAGGAGGGTTGTAGGTGTCAGGTTGGGAGGCCCCCCTATCATACGAAGAGTGAATGCCAGGTATATTCGGGTAGATGTGTAATAACGCTTGACTTTCCAGTCCTCCTTGAAGTGCGAAGCATCCTTATATACCCCTTAAGGTGGATTCTATCCACTATTACCCTGATAGTAGGCAACGTTTAGATCAAAGTGGTAAAACTTGGTCGTTGATGACGAATGGTGAACACGAGTTTTTGTTGGTAAGGTTGGTATTGGATTGAGATAGGTCTGATGTTGTTATAGACGATGAAGGATGACGACGACGAAAACGGGCGAAATGAATGATTAACAAGTAAGAAACTTGAGAGGAACTTGAGAGAAACTTGAGAGAAAATAAGAGAGAAAATAAGTTGGTGCAAGAAGTACACAAGCAGGTAGGTGCCCGGGTATGTTGGCAGGTGAGTTTCTCAATTTGAGTTTTGGCGATACTTGTCACTGCCTGCCTGCCTTCTCAACTTATATAGAGTTTCATGTATGCTGGCTGTGGAAGTAGGTACATACCTACCTAGATACCTAGGTAGGTTGTGGGCAAAAAGTTGATCACTCCCAGGGCATCAAGTTTTATGATGATATTCCTTGTATACCTAGATGATCAATATTCGGGGTTCAGAAATGAGGCGACAACAATCCATTGTTGAACCCGGGTAACGTGGGTTGATTTTGATAGATTTCCTTTGTCTGCTGGTATCTACCTAGGTAGGTAGCAATCGTTGATCTTCATCAGTCATCAATGTACTCGTCCCTTACAGTAATCGTTCATAACTAGCCCCCACATATGTGAGGGTTTACACCAAAAAGGGAGGAGACTAACCAGGGCTCATTACCGCCTTGCGTTCTATACCACGTTCTCTTTCTGATTCTTCACCCACCATTTACTTTTCGCGACCATGACCATGCCTTCAGATGCGTTACAGCTGCCAGAAAGGCTGCCTTCTTCAAGCCATGAAGTGATAGTCTTGCTTGAAGGAGTGCATTTGTCAATCGAGGACGTCGATACTGCTCCACTGACACATGAGTTGATCTCGTATGAGAACATTAGGAAATCCGATGGGGTGCGCGAGCGTATACAATGCGCTAGTATCGTCATTGCGACTCAAGCAGTCATTACAGCCGAAAGTTTAGGCGATGCGCCTTATCTGTATGCCCACCCACGCAAGTTCTAGAGACAAAGTTAACAAGTTAGAAAATGTGTGATTACACCAACTGCAGGCACAAACCACATCGACGTAGAAGAGTGTCGTCGTCGTGGCATCAAGGTAGCAAAATGTCCCGGGTCAACATCTCTGGCGGTCCCGGAACACGCCTTAAGTCTGGTATATACCAAATCTCACGCTCGACTTAACTCCTGCTGACTCTTACCCCAGTACTTCGCAGCAAGACGTAAGACCTTGCTGTTACACAATGAAATCCGCATCGTGGACGAGAACGGGCAAAACGCATGGAAAAGACAAGGCAGCATCGCGTACAAGATGGAGACGGCGAATGCCCACCCGCCGTTCTCGCTGGAGCAAGAAGTTGCGGGCATCATCGGCTACGGCCACATCGGTAAGCGTCTCGAGGTGCTTTGCTAAGCACTCGGGATGGAGGTCCTTATCGCCGAGCGGAAGACCGAGCACAACCAAAACCACAGCAGTAGCATCGTGGACGCGCAAGCCCGCCTCCGCACGCCCTTCGACGAGGTGATCCGCTGCGCGACCGTGCTCTTCGTGTGCTGCACTTTCGATGCCTCGTCTTACCACATGGTTTCTTCCTCCGAGCTAGCCGCCATGCTTCCGGAGGTCGTGATCGTCAACGTCTCACGAGCGGGCGTTATGGACACCGCGGCGGTGCTGGAGGCGCTGCGCGCAAATCAGATATCCGGCGTTGCCGTCGATGTGTTCGATCGCGAGCCGGCGTGCGATGCCGCCGACAGCGCATTTCTGGCCGCGGGAACCGAGGGGTTGAATCTGACACTGTCTCCGCACGTAGGCTACTTTTCCACCAAGACCGTGTTGACGATGAAGGCTATGGTGAAGGCGCACATTCGGAATTTTGTCTCGGGGGATTATGCGAATTTTGTCGTGTAACATATGGCTGGGAATGTCATCGGACTTAACCACCGTGTGGATTCCTAAATCCAATAATACTCTGGACTGTATTGGGGTAAAATGCAATAGCTCAAATCTAATGCAATCTAAACATCTTCATCGCAAGACCACTCTCTATTATTATAGATCCTTTACTTCGCGAAATCTAAAGAGCTTTCAAAGGCTAGTCACCATCATAACACAGCAGCGTAAGAGCATAGGGCGGAATGCAATTTATTACTTCTCTATAGAATACCGTTTGGTATGAGCCGACCCTAATGTCATCTTGGCGTCACTCGGACCCGAGAGCGGCCTGAACCCTCTACTCGAACTTCTCCTCCTCATAGAAAGTATTTCGATGGGGTAAATCCGCATCAAAACCCTTAGAGTCCTTCATATGACGATCAAAGCTCTGCGTCGACATCTGCACCTTTTCGAATAAGCTACGGTCTAGCATAGGAGCGGCCGGAGGCTGCTGGCCCCGGCTTCGGGCTAGTTCAACCGCTTGCGCATAGTTGTGGTGCGCCAGACTCGAAGCGATCTGGAACGCGTTTCGGATCTGTCGGCCGTTCCAGCAGCCCGTGGACCGGGCATTGTCCTCGTAGTGTTTGCCGGCGAAGTCGATAACATCGTTGTCCTTGACGACGAGCATGGGTTCACCGGTCATCTCATGCCGCTGGGACTCGATCTCACGTAGCTTGATGAGGTTTAATCTGAAGATGTCGCGTGTCTGCGACTTGTCGAGAGGCGGGTAGTATAGCGACATGTGAATACGCGACTTAAAGGCTTCGTCAATGGTGCCCACTCGGTTGGTCGTGAGGAAGAGTAAACCATTGCTGATTTTGTTAGCGATTGTGAGAACTATCAATTATCGGCTTAAACTTACTAATATTCAAGTACTCTTAGGAATACTGATACCAAGGCATTCCTCTTCATGTCCAGTTTAGATCGTTGCGAGAGGAACACGTCTGCTTCGTCAAGCAGAAGGACGCAGTCCCACAGGTGGGCTAGACGGAAGACATTGCTCAGAGACCACTCGACCTCGGATGGAGTAAGACCAAGATCACCGCAAGTGATAACGAATAAAGGCTTGCGGTACTCCATAGCTACTGCTTCCGCCGTGGCAGTCTTGCCCACACCGGGAACACCGTGAAGGAGAACGACTAGACCACGACCCTTGTTTTGGATTAGATCCTGGCTTGGGCCTTCGGTCGACATGTCCACGTAGCGGCGTTCGAGCGTCTTCTTCTGGAAGTGAGATGCGACTAGGCCTCGCACGATATCCTTATAGTCCTTCAAGATCTTCAGGTTCTCAAACACACCTTGCTCCCTACGGATGGGTTTCAGGAAGTGAGTGTTCACAGGCACGAATCTCCGCTCTCGCAGAGCGTAAGCGAACATACGCTTCGGTAGGAGGACGAAATCTTCCTCGCGTAGCTCTAGAGCATTGGGCTTCATCTCGTACGTGCGAGTTCCCTTGGTTCTCTGGCGCAGGAAGGCGTCCACGTTGAGGTTCTCACGACGCTGCCACATCTCCACGCCATCCTCCTTCTGGACAATTTCGCGCTGTGCGTACGCGAGGTTCTGTCGTGCGCCATCGAACCACTGTTGAATGTTCATGTCATCATCCTCAACTTCGCATCTGATGGACTTCGTCACGGTCAATTTGTGGAATGTCGGGCGCCAGTCCGGATGCTTCTGATAGGCTTCGGCAAGATCGACAATGACATCGCTCTCGACAAACTCGGGGTGTCTCATCTTCTCATTGTTTTCGTCATTCAGAATCTCGTCGTCGGCCGCGTTGGTGTCGAAGGGCGGGTTCCTCGTTAGCGTCCAAGCGTTATATGCTTGGTGTCGATCACCGAGGAACTTCTTGAAATCTTGCCCTTGGATTCTGAGAGACTCCAGAAGCTGCTTGTGGTCCTGCCTGTAGCGAATGGGGAAGACTTCGAGGGACTCGATAAGTCGCTCACCGGCGAAACTGTCCAGCTCGAACTTGTGGCGTACGGCCCCGAACGAGTTACCGTCATGATCAATGTAGTAAGCAAAGATGTTAAACTTGGACTTCTTGTTATCCTGCTGCAAGTCGTCGGAGAAGAACTCCCAGCCTAGTTTTGATGGGTATGTTGCCTCCGGCTCAGGAACCTCTGTCCGGTAGATTCGCCAGACTTCATGGTAGCGACCAGCTGTTTCACCGGCGGCAGGCATATAAATAAGATCTCCCACTCTAAACAAACTCCATAGGTCATCGAACTTCACCTTATCTGCTTTCGTCCCATCGAATCGATCGTGTAGAGGCATGACCTCGTTCTCAACAAAGTTGACGTAGCAACGCATGTCTCTCAGGGCTTCAGGACTATCCATGATTCCGTCTAGGTCTTCAGCGTTCGAGTCCACTGAGAGGAGAGATTCAGCGTCGTCGTCATCATTGCCGGCCTGGGAACTGGTGTCCTTGTCCTTGGAGTCGACGCTGCCCACAATCTCTACATCATCGGGAGTCTCTATAACTTTCTCCGATTCCACTTCCTCTAGCTCCTCATAATCGGCCCACTTCTCCTCAAGAGTGGCGAGGATTTCTTTCATCTTAGGCTGGAAGTAAACCAAGGCCTTGAAAGGCCTCACGAAGGTGCGAGGCGAGGATCTATCCTCTGTGTCCTTAATCAATGATGTAAGGTGTCCTAGGACTGGCTGGGACTGAATGCGGATGCGCTGAATATCTGTGTCGTTGGTCTGAGTGGCCTCGGCTCTCTTCTCCCTCCTAGCCCTTTCCTGGACATCATTCTTGTAGCGGGGGACATATGCATGCTCGGCTCCATAGGTGAGCAGATATTTCTGGCGCATACGAGCGAGGTCCTCTTTGCGTCGAGCTGCCTGCTCGCGCCTGATCTGGGCCTGAAGGTTGGCTCCAGCCATAAGAACTTCGATGGCATAGTCCGGCTCGTCAAGGTTATGGAAACGATTCTTGAAGTTTTCGAAATTAAGCTTGCGGACTTCTGGGATCTTGGGTCGCCATTTGGCCTCGGTTCGGCGACGGTCAGCTAAGATCCGCTCACGACGCTCGGCTTCTTTCTGGGCAGCTAGGACTGCCGGATCATTCTCACGGTGGTGTCGTGGAGTTTGAGTGGCACGCTTTCCGCCGCGCTTTCCTCTGGCCATTGTGAGCTGGTTAGGAATGTCAAGAAGATGAATACGATAAGTTCCAGTCAAGCACAAAGTTTGAGAACACCTTGTAGCTATCTGTTGAAGAGAGAGAATATGGTGAAAACAGATTGTCCTCTCGACAGGTGATACAAGAAACTATATACTCGTCCCGTGTTCAATCATAGGGCATGGGAATCTGCATTTACTCCTGACCTACATCTAGGACTTTGATACGTGCATCGCGTACCGCCCTGCTCAGCCGCAACCCATCCGACTGAGTCACCCCGATAGATCAGTACATAGTAGGCAGGTAGGCAACCAAGCCGAGACGATCAACGGTGACTTCCAACCCAATGATGATTTCTGTTTAGAGTAAATCGAGAACAAGAGTGGTGCCCTTGCATTAGGAGTTGGGGGTGTTGTCAGCGCTAGGCCCGCTCTCTAGTAGGGCTAGCCTATAAGCTGCCTACAACTCACCGCTATGAGCCAGATTAGTTGTAGATCGTGGCCAGGCAGCATCTCGTATACTCCACTAAAGATGCCGAAGCAACCTCTTGCGCCTTATTTGCGGGGTCGCAGGATGAAGCTGATCTAGATATGATGGAGGCCAATCAACTACGAAGACTCACCAGTGACGCTTCTTCACCTTTCTACTAAGTCCACCTTATCGGAAGGATTAACGCATAATTGAGTAGTCATTCTATTGATTATACCTCTTTCCCACAAGTTCGAGTAGGTTGTTCTGGCCGTTGTCCTCACTGCAGTTTAACTGGAGCTATTAGCCACACCATACTATGAAGTACGTCTTGGTTACCTCCTGCAGCCAGATGTTGGTATAGGCATGAGTTTCTTGTGCCATCATTGACCTACCACTTTCAACTAAGACACACACACACGCCTACTCCTATGAACGGTGATACGAAGCATGGCAGTTCTTCTAAACCATCCAACTCAGATAATACCGTGGAACGAATAGAGTATGAGAGCCTAATGGTTGCCAGTCTTAGGAATGAAGGTCATCGTCTTCTATTACTAACACCCAGGGCAATTCATACGCTATGGGGACAATAACCCTAAAAGAAAGTAGTCGGGATGATGACTGCTGAACGTGATATTTTCGGAGGCAAAAAGCCCCAACTATGGATCTGTAGAAACTACCCTCCTGAGTCCCCAGAGTGACCTCGCAGTAGAGTCTAGTATCCAAAGACACCCTACGAAGTCATTACAGGGTCGGTTCTTCATGCCCGGGCGAGCTGAAGGGATCAAGTAACTGCCGAGTAGTGTCTAATGACTTGGATATTTTTGAAGATAATTATCGATCCCAAGGTCGAGGATGAACGCCTAGGCTGAGACCGGCTTATAGACTATGGGGTTATGTTTAGCCTATTGGAGCCGGATAATGCATTGTATGATATTAATGATAAAGTAAAAACAGCGAAAACAGACCCATTAGAGATATTGCGTAGGTAATGCTCATAAATAAATACAAGGTATAGAACAGGAAACTCTATCTTCGATAACCAACAGACTGATGTCTTTACCACACTGTAAGGTTGGGGTCCTTCTGCGATAAATTTTATAACGATCGCCGTAGTTATTCTCCAAGCCCCTCAAGTAGTTTTTCTAGGCTCCCAAGACCTCTAAGCTTGGGACAGAAATGCGTTGACGATTGTCTCTGCTAATAACCTGGCCAGGATGGAACCAGTTATAGGCAATGGCTACGAGCAGCATAGGTAGAGCGTCCAAACAATAGAGGTACGCCTCCTTGGATTGTAGTTCACCGTCTGAGCCCGTGACATACTCTGCCACACGGTAAATAGATCGGATCATGATCAGACCGCTGGAGATGTAAAGAGCGATGAGCAACTTCCTCCAAGGGGTATGGAGTGCAAGGGAGGTTCTGGTAGGCCTTCTAGTGATTCGCCTGTCGAATACCATCGTGACTATCATGAAGAACCCAAAAAATAGGATCTGTATGCCAAGACCACCTACGATGATATTCTCACCCTTCCGGACGTCATCTTCGGATTTCGCTTGCGTAAGAATTCCACCTCCTACAAAAGTCATAAGTCAATGATGGGCAAGTTTCAGGAAGTTGGATACCCGGAACTTACCTCCTCCTTGAGCAAAAAATGATAGGACGTCACCCAGGACGAAGAATTTCGTTAGCCAGCGTGGCTTGATTATCGAATAAGACTCAGCCTCGAGAAGGACGACTAGGCGACCTAAGATCATGTATATGGATGCCGCAAAAAGAGTAGGACCGAGTAGGAGAAGGATTGACTGGATTATATAGGGGTTCTTTGTAAAATCGGGATATTCCGTCGAAGACATCGCTCGGCCTACATAACCAACAGTCTCAACTGCATGAGGTTAGCAGTGGAACATCGGATAGGGGTAATTCATGGACTTTCAGGGGGAGGATGCTTGTATCAACAGATAGATTAACTTACAGAGACACCCGACAACGAACGGGATGAAGTACCAAGTCCTCTTTTGAATAAGCACCTTAATATGAAGGAGGGCGGATATAGCAAATGCAATAATGAATATAATTGCGGCTGCCATCGACGGCTTATACCGGTAAAAAACGAAAGTGGTATTGTCGGCCATAGCTGTAGATTTCCTATTCCGCACCTGATTGTGATGTATCTTAATATTATTCCCGCGCAGCAAACAGTACAGAAGGTTGAGCTCCTAAGCTTCCATTCTGTGTTTTCAATGGGACTTGAGCCTCTTAAAGAGGATTCAAAAATTACATAGAGCAACTAGAAACCGTCGCTTTGGTGAAATCTAGACTAGTTTAATGCCCGATCTATACTACATGAGACGAGACACACTCTTAGCATATTGAGGCTCTGCAACTTAGGCCCTGAACCTCCATAGTTTGCCAACCCGCGGATTAGGACTTCTGCCATTGGTTGGGAAGATCCGTTCAGACTACACTAGTACATCTTCGTTCGCTCGTATAACCTCGTACCTACCTTGCCGCTACGTACCCTTGAACTTGCACCAGGTTGATAGGTTATCATGATATGAGGATGGAGACTGTAAGAACTTCACTGTTACCCATCTTACAGCTGTTTGCAATTCGATAGCGACTATTAGAGAAATAACTATAGTTAATTCCCATCGTACATACGGGGTATTATCTCGTTCTAATCTAGCTGTCTCGTAAACGCTCGTAATGTTACTTAGTTTCATAACCCGAAAGTTACGAGTATATGCGTGCCAAGGCTTCGGGTTCTCGGTTTTGTCGTATTACGCTCGTAAAGAAAAAGGGGCTCGGGTTGCATTTATTTTCGACGTTAAGAAACTAATCTTTCTTAAGACCTTCACGAAAACCACGCGAGTCACGGTTAGAAAAATTCTAAGCCTTAATTTAATGACGTGTAATAAGTAAATATAAAGCATTAAACGTTATATTTTATAAATTAATAATTATATAAAAAACGCCGAGATATTTAATAAACGATATAATCGTTTCTCGAATTAAAATTAAATATTTAATTATTAACGTTTTATAAAATAATTATAAAAATTTTAATAAAATTATATTATTTATTAAAATAAAATTAAAGTAATTTTTAAAAGTTTTTTAATATTTATTTATTTAAATAATATATAAGTTATTTATAATAAAAAATTTAAGCTTAAAATATATATTTAAATTTATTTAATAATTTTTATAAGTTTTAAAGTTTTTAATTTTTTTTAATTTAAAGAAAAAACTTTAAATTTATTTATATTTAAATTTAATAATATAATATATATTAAATTTTTTAAATAATTTTATATTAATATAATTTATATATTAAACGTTTATTTTTTTAATTTATATATATTAATAATATTTTAATTTTTTATTTTAATCGTTAATTATAATTATATATATTAATTAATAATTTTTTAATATTAATTTTTATATAATATTATTTTTTTAAAAGCTTATTTTTAAACGTTTAATTTAACGTTAATAAAATTAATAATAAATTTTTTTATATTTATAAATTTATAAATTTAATTAAATTTTAAATATAAAATTATTTAATTATCGTTTTAATTAAAATTTTATTAAAATAATTATATAATTTTTATATTTAATTTTTTTTAATAAATTAATTTTTTTATTTAATTAAATATTTTATTTTATTTTAAATTAATATAAAATTTATAATTTTTTTTATAATATAATTTTTTATTTTAATAAAAATTATTTTTTATAAAATTTAATTAAAATTAAATAAT
>KZ111660.1:0-55635 GCA_002120315.1 Hypoxylon sp. CI-4A | reverse complement strand
TTATAATTATATAAATTAATTAATAATTTTTTAATATTAATTTTTATATAATATTTAATGATTATATTTTAATTTTAATATTAAATAATAATATTATTTTTATTTAAAATATAATAAAAGCTTATATTTGAAAATTTAAAAAATAATATAATTTATCCGATTATTTTTTCACCCGGTTAACCGCATGTTATAAAATCTTATAATAATATAATTAAAATCTGTGATTTAATTATAAGTGTTTTAACGGAAACCTTTAAAAAACATAATTATAACATAACCTTTATTACTTTCTTATAAAATACCCGTTATGCGGTAACATCTAGTTCTGATTACACGTTTATGATTTAAGATCTAACTACCTAAGGTACCGATAGCCGCGCACTTGCGTCAGGGTCTTACAATCACATGGTTAACATTTGGGATAGTACACCCTGGCGCATTAGGATCATATCGATAATATCAAGTTGGTTGTGTGTTCACTAGATGGTCGTATGCTTGCTTCAGGGTCCGGTGACACTACCATCAAAGTCTGAGATGCCACAACTGGCAGTGATAGCTGTATGCATGTACTCATATGCCACGAAGGTTCTATTAATTCGATTGCTTTACAGTCTGGTAGTGGCCGCGTGCTCGCTTTGGTGCTATCTGATTGTATTATTAGAGTCTGGAATCTGGCTATATAAGCCTAGGCTGTAATCACTTGAGGAAATAATAGTCTAGTGTATTCAATCGTCTTCTTAGATATATAGACTTTGGCATCCGCGTCTAGACATTCTATCAAGACCTGGAATACAGTTGCTGGTATTTGTTCTCAATCCGTCACGATTAATGAACATTCAGTACTATCTATCACTTTCTTGCCTGATAGCTACATGGTGGTATGGTAAACGGATGAGACGCTTGAATTCTGAGATATAGCTACCTCTAATATCCCTATTAGAACGTTGCAAGTGCATGGAGAGTCGTTCAAATCGATCGCTTTCTTCGGTAGGTTGGCTTCCTACCTGGAAGCTCAATTGCTCACTTTTGTCATCTTAGTGTACTTAAACGCTCTAGGTGGACATAATGATCAGATACCAATCATTGCGTTTGCTAATGGCGGTCGGTTGTTTGAATTTGGATCTAATGACTGTACAATCAAAATTTGGGATATGGCTACAGGTGCCTGTTTTCAAATTCTGGGAAATGACAACGCCTTAAAATTTGATTCCGAGGATGTCATCCGTACGGTATTCGCAACCATAGATCTATCTACTTGCGAGCCTGAACCTCGTATCCTAAAACCGCCAGCATCAGACATGTGTACGTGACTTTCAGAACCTTTCGGAAAATTGGAATAGACCCAACAGTGAAATGGATTATGTGGAATGGCAGAACAGCATCAAAATTCACCGCCAATGTGCGAGTAACACTAATAGGAACTGTCTTTTGAACCGCCTGGAGAGGATGTTATCTGATAGTTCCCGCCCGCACCGTGACGGAGAATTCTGGCGCCTTTTTGAATGGTAAGAAGTCTCTGTGGCTGCTGCCCGGTTACCGGCTATCTAGGTACCAGTCGTCGCTATCGGCCATCTCAGGAATAACTACTGCCGCCCCTCGCAAAGTGGGCATTATAATAATCCACTGTTCAGTTGGTTTAATGAATTATCTACCTCTCAAGGAGGTATGCACCCAGGGGATACGACATGACGTCGCAATTCCTGAGCTCACCAGGCTCAGGTAGGTACCTAGGTTGTCTCACATTATATGACCACTCTGCCACTTCAAGTCACCTACGAGAGTTGTAGGCATGAACATCCACACGTAACTCCGCTTAGGGGTCAGGGGGTAAGACATGTAACACCGTGGGATCAGAAAATATGCATATGTTTCATTTTAAAGCAGCTAAGTGGTCTTGCTGCAGATTGTTCTGATGATGATTGATTTGTTGGTTAATACCAGCGCCACAACTGTCTGCAAGTCGGCATTTACCGTAAGTAGCAATTCCGCTCCCCTCCTTGGTGACACCTACAGTCTAGGGAGATACATCTATATTTTCCATGAGTGAATCTTCGACCTAACCAACAATATTCGTCTTAACAATCGACATCGATTCCCATTATGGCTTCCGGAAATATCTACAATCTGCCGAAAGATGCAGTCTGGTTCAGTAAGCATCTCTAGTCCTGTTACACATTGAGTCTCACTAGCTTGGCTTCTGATCTAATCCAAATCCTCTACTAAGTTACCGGATCGTCTTCGGGCATCGGCTTATCCCTTGCCCAGCTCATCGCTTCCCACCCGACACACAGACTAGTGGCTACGGCACGAAATCCTTCCAAGCTTAGCGAGGTCCTGACACCTTCAGCACGGGTACATACGGTCGATCTCGACGTGACGTCCGAAGATTCTGTTGATGCAGCAGTCAACGCAGCCATCTCTAAGTTCGGTCGGATTGACGTGTTGGTAAACAATGCTGGCTATGCCTTACAGGGAGACACCGAATCGGCACTTCTCCCCGACGGCCAGGCCCAGGCTCGCCAGGTAGTCGAGACCAACTTCTGGGGCACGGCGAGACTGTCGCTTCAGGCCATTCGCATCTTCCGCGATGAGAACCCCAAGAGCGGGCAGCAGGGCGGCGTGGTGCTCAACGTGACATCGCTAGGCGGCTTCGCTGGCTTTCCAGGTACTGCCTTCTATCATGCAGGAAAGTTTGCCGTCGAGGGGTTTACGGAAAGTATTAGTAAGGAGATTAGACCTGAGTGGAATATCCATTTCTGCCTGATCGAGCCGGGAGGCACCAGCACCAGATTTACGAGTGCTGGCAGCATGGACTGGCTACTGCCCCACCCGGCATACGCAGCCGTGGACAGTCCCTCGAGAATCATCGAGGGCTATATCAAGAATCCAGACATACAGAAGACATGGACACCAGCTGAAAGGGTTGCCGCTGCTATGTACCGGGTGGTTGTTCATGCGAAAGACAGGCCTCTTCCCACCAGACTGCCGCTCACCGAGGGGGCATGGCAAGTCATCAAGGCTGACATCGCTGCTGTGGACAAGGAGCTGGAAGATTTCAAGGCACTTAGCATTTCGGTTGAAATTGATGACGCGAACAAAGCCGGCCAATTCTTGATGGACAATTATTAGAACGGGATGTACACATCTTGGATTGGAGGTACCTATGTGCCGTCACCCGTGGTGGGGGGATGAGGAGCACTCTACCGACGTTGTGGCTTAAATTTGATCTAGAATTTCAGCGCAGACAAATGATCATGATTGTGATCCGCCGACTTGACCGGGGGACTATGAAAATTAATTTGATCCTTCTGTTTTTTTCTTCTTTTCCAACAATGCACTCCGTGGGTGGTTAGCTGGCTACCGCCACCTGCATTGCCGAATATGGCAATCACCTTCCTTTGCAACTTTAGACGGATATGGATACGTACCTACCTACATAGGTAGGTATATAACAATTCAGCACGCGCCAGCAGCTGATGCTTCCCTGTTTTGATTATTATTATTTTTTGGTCTGACGATAGCTCGTAGGCTACTGATATTATGTTCAAAATGGCGCTATTGGCGTTATATGACTCTATAGTTGCCAATGCAGCTCTAATTTCTTCGTTCATCCGGAATCCTGATTTATTGTCCACTCTGAGCTGGAAAACCACTTCTACAATTCTGCTAAGCGCTGTATGTTACCTAAAACATAGTGTGACATGGGCTTACCTGTCTACCTACTAACAGCTATCTGCAGGTTCTCGCTGAGCTCATCGCAGTCTGTGTTTACAACTTGTGGTTTCATCCCCTGTCAAAATTCCCTGGTCCATTTCTTGGCCGAGCATCTCTTGCAAGTTCTCAATGCCGTAGCTCCTCAACATATAATGGTTAATAGTGACATTAGTTCTATCGTTTCCTGCATACGTCTAGAGGAAAATTCCACGTCGCTATAACCGAGGCACATCGTAAATATGGTACGTCCTAAAAGTATCAGAAACATGACTTTGTTATAACTAGAGCCTCAAACACAGGCCCAATCGTCCGTGTTGCTCCAGACGAGCTCTCCTTCGCCAGCGTTGAGTCTTGGAAGGCTATTTATGGGCACCCGGCGTCGGGCAAGAGCATAGCCCCCAAAGGACCATTTTATGAGGTGTTTGCGGCGGGGTTCCACAGCAAATGCGTCGGGAGCGAACGAGATTCAAAGAAACACAATGTCATGCGTAAAATGCTCAACCCTGCGTTCTCGCAGCGGGGGCTTCTAGAGCAAGAGGAAATTATCACTGACATCGTTGATAAGTTTGTGAGGATTATCGGCCAGAAGGGTGGCTCTAACTCCAAAGGTATTAACATGACTAAGTGGTTTGAGATGAATTCGTTCGATATCTTGGGGGAAATGGCTTTCGGCGAGAGTTTTCACAGTCTAGATACTGGCAAGTCTATGTCTTCCCCATTCAATATTTGGCTTCGCTGATACGTAAGTACTACCAGGGAACCTACACTTCTGGGCTGCTATTATTTTGGAACACTTATATATCATTACTCTCATTGATAATTTACGGCGGATTGGGTGGTTGGCTAAAACCTTTGGATATTTGATACCATTGTCGCTCCTGACAAGGAACCAGAACTCTATTTACAGCCGTCAACAGGTCGAAAAGTATTAAGCACCAGATCCCCTCCGTCGCAGAATATGCCTACCTAGCCTGTCCTGACATATCTCATATTAGGCGACTGGCTGTACAAGGTTCTAGAAACGACTTCGTGAGCTTGCTTGTCGATAAAGTTCGAGCTGGAGAAGTAGGAAAGGAGGAGATGACCGCTCACGTTTCAACTTTGACGTACGCATTTCAACTATCTCAATAGTACTCATACCAGAGCCTTGCTGATCACAGTGCACTTCGCAAAGGATCGCCGGCGGCGAGACCGTGGCAACTTCCTTGGCTGGCCTGACCTGCTTCTTAACCCAAAATCCTGACAAGCTTCAGCGACTCGTCGATGAGATACGTACCGCTTTCAAATCGTTCGAAGATATAAACGCCACTACCGCTCAGCAACTTCCATATCTCCAAGCTGTCTTGAATGAGGGACTTCGACTGTTTCCACCTGCATCAGGCGGTACACCACGGGTCTCCCCTGGGTTTGAGCTTCATGGGTACTACATTCCCGAGGGCGTCAGTGATTTTTCTCTTCGCCTTGTAAATTCACTATCTTGTTTCGATCTTCTCGCTAACAATCACGCACTTATAGGTTGAAATTAATGTAAGCCCCTGGACTGTCACACATGATGAGAAATATTTCTCCGACCCTTGGGGCTTCAAGCCCGAGCGAGTACGTAACACTGGATGCCTTTTTCGCCCCTCTTTAACCAATTCCGGGAAAATATTCCTACGAGAAATGATTTTGAAAATTTTACTTTCAGGATGTGTTTAAATCTTAAGAGCCCTGCTTCAATGAGCGACTATCTGATCTACTAACTACTGTCCTTACAGTGGCTAGATCCCAATTCAACCGACTTCAAGGAAGCCAGCCGGCCATTTTTACTTGGTCCTCGAGATTGTCTGGGACGGAAGTAAGTGAATACAGACGAATCTTGGATGTCGGCTAATGTCTATCACTCTACAGCTTCGCCTGGATGGAGTTGAACTTGGTCTTAACCAAGATACTTTGGCTGTATGATATGGAGCTCATTACCAAGGACATCAACTGGCTTGAAAGCTGTCGAGTACACGTTCTATGGTGGAAGCCGGAGCTATTTGTGCGGTTCCATACAAATTCTCGTTGATTTCAAATGCGATTCTACCCCGCCAACAGGTGGCAAGCCAATGCGCACCACCGCAGTTGCGATCAGTGTCAGATATATCAGTTGGTTTAGTTTGAGGTTGAAGGAAACACAGCAATATACAGTATTAGCGTTGGCTACCTACATACCTACACGAGATGTTCGCCCTCTTACTCAAAGGGTGTTACGCTTTCATTGGCGATTTGGCCAGCGATTAGAAATCTACATTAAGTCAGCCATAAATTCCATACAGCTCTATGTACATCTCTGACAATCATATTCTGGCGTCAAGGGGCCTCTAACGGGGTACCTACTGGCCTACCTGGGATTGATATATTATAATTACTGGTCAAATTACCAATTAAAGTCTAGAGGGCGGCGAATATGAGGTGTATGTTGATGATATTAGTATACGTCCAGCTTCTATCTATTAATCTAGATACAGCGATCACGCAACTGTGGAATACCTCTTTCGAGGGAGACAGAGACAGAGCTGAGCTTGACATAAGAAATCTTCCTGTACCGGCCGCCTTGCCTCTGTTCCCATCGTGTGGGAAGCTTCAGTCTGGGACGAGGGGACCTGATGGATCAACACCAGGATCTCGTCTCGGCGCTACTTTTGTGCCAGGTGTTTAACCACTACCATGTGGCCGAATATGAGGTGTAGCTGATACTAATACCATACACTCATTCAATGGAAGAACGATACATTGAATAGCATGGATAGCTTGGTAGGTACATAAGTATCTACATCTACATCGCTACATTGCGGTGTCATGAAGCAGGGAATTTGGACTTTTAACGAGTCAATCATATTTCACTGGTATGTAACATACAGACACATCAACGCGCTCTAGGCATCATCTCTCAATACATGCAGGTTGGTGTTGCGGTTACCTTCTTTGGGTAAATTCCGATCGTGCAGCTGAGACCTTTATGTTTATCATATATCATACCCCCACAAGGCTTGCATAGCCGAGTACGTCTGCATAAGTACCTATGAACAGGGCATTGCCTGAACGGGTACTCGAATCTGTTGGGTCCGTAGGTAGGTTGGGATTCAACAAGATCCGCAAGCAACCAAAGAAAGCCATGATTGACATAGGATACAGCTACACAGAGAAACAGCGCTATATAGCTTTCAGTTTTACTACCTAGGTTGCTGCGTATTGGCTGGCTGCAGTCTATTGCGAAAGCCTCCTGTACCAATTATGCTATGGGTCTCATTTCTGATCTACCTCTGCCGTCCACCGTTAGCGAATGGTCGGTCGCTGGATTCGTTGCGTTTGGTTTCTATGCTCTCGTACTAACAGCTCAGAGACTGTGGTTGCATCCGCTCAGCAAGATACCTGGTCCCTGGTACGCAAGAACGACATACTGGTACGAGTTCTATCAGGATGTTATCCTCGGAGGAAACTATGTGAAAGATTACCATCGTATTCACATGAAGTATGGTGAGTGTACCCAGCCGTGCACGCAGCACTTTCATTGATCAAAATTTAGGACCGGTTATTCGCGTCAGCCCCGATCGCGTACACGTCAACGACCCCGAATTCTTTCACGAGTAAGTGCCTAGCAACTCAATCTTTATTCTTCATGGGAATACTAAGAAGATACACATGGACAGGGTATATTCATCAGGTTCCAAGTACATGAAAGATCCAGCCTTCTTCCAGACATCGGGTGGAATCGCTGAGGCTTTGCCGGCCATTGTTGATGTGGAATATCACAGACGCCGCCGCAAGATGGTGAATAACCTCTTTTCGGTTAAGTCTATGGAGGCTCTTTCGCACATTGTCTTGAAAGTTGTCCAGAATGCTCTACAGAAGGCCAAGGAGCACCACGATGCGAGAAAGGCGCTTGATATCCAACGCCTCTACACAGGCATTACAATCGACACCATCATGAAGGTCTTGTGCGACCGGTCGCTGAATCTTATCGACGCAAAAGAGGAGGAACCGCCTTTCTTGGCTACGCTGCGCACCTTTTCCGAAAGCTTCTTTCTACTGAAGCACTTTCCAATTTTGATATGGCTTGCGTCCCAGATCCCCCCCAGATTTGCTGAGAAGTTAATTCCCGGAGAGTTCGAGTTCCGCAGGGTAGGTTTGCATCTTACATGGATGCGTATGGCGGAGTCCAAACTAAGGAGGCTAACATGACACCACAGAACATTGGGCAATGGATTAATCAACGGGCCGCTGAGCATGAAATGGGCGCCGAAAAAGCTGAGGACGGCCGGAATACGGTCATAGATCTCCTATTGTGGCCTGATGATGACGGACCTCCACTTACCCACCAGGCCGTCGAGGACGAAATGTATAGCTTCGCTTTTGCTGGGACACATACGACGTCACACACGATGAGCATGGGCACATACTACCTACTTCGATTTCCCGGTAAGTTAGAGAAGCTTAGGAACGAGCTCAGTTCGGTTCCAAGGAATGAGAATGGACTTTTAGAGTATAAGGATGTGAGGGACTTACCTTATCTGGTATGCTACTGATGTCTTTGAACTGATCGGCTTTCACGACTGACTTGCCCTGACTAAATAGAAAGCTGTTATTAAAGAATCTCTGCGTCTTTCATCGCCTGTCCCAGGGACCATTCCACGGATTGTACCTCGAGGCGGCATCACCTGGGCTGGATATTACCTTCCAGAGGGGACGTCAGTTTCGACGGCGATCCGCACTATACACGACAACCCTGAGCTTTTCCCTAGTCCCGACAAGTTCATTCCTGAACGATGGCTGGAGAATGATGACCTGGATCATTGGCTAGTCGCGTTCGGCAAGGGCAGTAGGTCATGCATTGGGTTGAAGTGAGAATCCGTTTTCCTCGCCCCCCCCTTTCTTTTGCCAGTCCAATTATATGCGATATACTGACATGCCACGATGGCCCATAGTGTCGCTTGGATGGAATCCTACTTGACCTTCGCCAATTTCTTTACACAGTTTGACATGACCTTATATGCCACAGACCCGACAACGATCTTGTGGAAGGACTGCGGCAACGCCATGATCAAGTCCCATGTAAAGGTCACTGTGGACTCTTTGATAGAATGACCATTGTTGATTGGGGCACTTACAGACTATCACCTAGAATAATGTTCCGAACTAGGCAAGGGGGGCTGAGGATCTTTAATGCTACTTTGGCGTATATTGAATAGATAACAGATTGTTAATTATATTAAATTATTAATCGTATTCCATTAGTCTCTGCCGAGTTATTGTTTTACTTAAATGTTTAGCTGTAAAATTTCAAGAGCAAAGATGATTAGATTAATTGAAAATCTATAAGTATCTAATCTAGATATATAGGTAGCAAAGGACTAAATGGCTTATTAAAATGCACTTAGAAGGGTACTGAAGAGGCACCTAGGTTTTGAGTATAACACGAAAACCTCACTATAGAGTTTTTTCCGCACCTTTCTGGATATTATTGTGCCGAAAACACTGTCTACCTACCATAACCCGCTATACATTTATCTTACTTATTTGCGTCCTAAATTACCTGGGTTAAAAGCACCTAATATAGTAAACGCTCGTTACCCTTGGCCATTTTCTACTACATATACCTGCATAAAAAGATGTTCAATGCATTGGATATCAGCTGACTAGGTGGGTGTATAACAGAAAATGTCTAATAGTAATTCAAAATACCCGGTAACGAGGCAACAAGGATGTCAATTTTCTATTGGAGATCACGTAACGGGAACTCATCCTGCTTTTATAACGCCCATTACAAAAAACGCTTGGCCCCGGTTTGCGTTCATTCCGCCACGACTCGAAGACCTCTCGTACCCGACTTCGGAAAACCCATGATATAATCACGTACAATTTCGATATCGGACTCTTGGGTTTGGTAAAGTCTCAGCTTGGGTCCGTTTGGCCTGAACAAGATAGCTGTAGAAATGTACAATTCAGCCCAAGCAAGGCTTTGGAGAAAGTAGGCAATAGCCCAAAGTTAGCATGCACGAACTGTCATTATATGAAGCGTGGGAAGGGCCGTTGAGAAAGATGCCGTGGTGAGCTTGACACATACTTAATCCCAAGGCAGCTTCGAGAGCCTTTGGTAAAGGGAACAAAATTCCTGTCCATCTGCGGGCTGTACTCACCAAGCCAGCGTTCTGGCTTGAAATGCATCGGGTGCGGGAATACTGAAGCATCGGTATGCATGGCGTAAATTGACATGCCTACGGGGACCTTTTTGTGGTAGCATGATTAGCACATACTAGTACTCCATTATTTTTCTTTCAAGCGAAGTACTGAGATATTTGAAGCGTAGTCACTCACATCTCGAGGGATTTCCCACTGCTTGTATTTGATGGTCTCGTCCGGCGAGCATCTCGCAAGATTCCCCACCAAGCCATTTAATCTGTCAAAGCCTTGTTAACCTATTTTCGACGTCGGCAAATACCTCCTCATGAAACCCAGGCCGGCAAATGTGTCTGTCACTGGCATCTCATACCTTAGCGCTTCCTTGATGCAACCTCTCAGATAAGGCAGCCTTTCTAGCTCTGCCCATGTGGGAGTTTGCCTTCCAACTTGGGCTGAAGAAGCGAAGACACTCTCGAGCTCTACTCTCAGACGGGTCTCAATTGTCGGGTTTGCTAGCACGTAAAATACCACGAATGTCAGAGTGTGTGCCCCAGCCAGTGTACCAGCCAATAGAAATATCATCGACTCAGCTTGTAGGCGGTCAACCGACTTCTCCGATTCCGGAATGTCGCTTAAGAGCAGATGATGGAAGACCGAGGTCCAGTTGTCTTTTTCTTCAGTTGTTGGCCAATCAGACAGCTCTTGTTTGATTTTCTCGATATGCACGCGTCCCGTCTTACCCAGCATCATACTAGAAATACCTTTCGGGTACATACTCTCAATGGTGGAGGTTGGTAGAAGCCGTATAAGTCTATTTGTTCGCGGGCTACTATTAGTATTATGAAGAATAAATCCTAGGAAACAATGGACGCGGTATTTAGAGCGATGCATAAGGAAAGCTTGAAAGAGAAACGCAACTTATTCAACCAGGGAAAACATCGGAATAGCGGTGCAACAGTGGTTGTTTTAACCATCAGCTCGTACCACGAGGGTGAGAAATTTGCCTCCTCTATGAGACCAGGCTGCAAGCCGCACGAGATATAGCCGATGACATCCCCTGTCATAGCTGCTAGCGCATGATCCATATGTATGAAGGTGCCGGATCCACTGAGACCTAACAAACGGGCGTCCAGCTTCCAAGCACCGCTTGCAATGATATGTTCAACTCGTGTGATGCCTTGGCGTGAGAAGAAGGGCTCAAGGTGCTGTGTATGGGTTAACGATTTGGATATCTCGAGGGCGATATCATCCACTATGGGCCAGGAAGAAACTAAGCTCATGGGATGTCTGAGGAAGCTGACCTTTCTTCGAGAGCGGTGCAAGTCATGTGGGACTGTAAGGTGGTGTGAATCTGTCCTAGTCAGTGAGTGTAATACTTTTAATAGCTCGGTAACACGAGGACTGATGAGTGGTACGCAAAACCCGACCTACTTTCGAAGCCGTTACCCTCTCTCCCACGGGGCCACATATCCGTCCTCCGAGCCGAAGTAGCAACATACAATTGACTATAAAACTCAGAATCACGGATCGACAACTCCCACGGACTTGTGCGCACGATAGGCCCTGAGGTTGATAGGTTAACACGGCCTTTGCTAGTACGTAACAAGGTAGTCTAGGTAGGTAGCTTACCATACTTGTCGTGCATTTCTCGTACTTCGTTCCCCCATTGCCCTTCCTTGACAATATAGCAATAAAATTCGTACCACTCTGTTACGGCGCAGATCTTGGGACCAGGAAAACCTGCTAGAGGGTGCAAGTAAAGCCGGTATGTGACTAGCAGCAGGATATACACAATATAACCCGCCAACAGAGCCCCTGTAATTTTTGCTGCGCCTTCAAAGTTAAAGTTGTCGTATCTGCCTCCGGCTATCTTACTGAAAATTGCATTCATCTTGTCTTCCGCATATGCATGTTCGTGAAGGGAACCGACTAAGACGAAGGTGCATCTTGCTTCGAGACAGGACCATGATAGAGATATAGCCCTCTGAGATTACGCTTAGCGGTAGAGGTACGTTCATAGCCCCATAGGTACCTACATACATACTTACATGTAGGTCCCAATTTGGCACTTACACATTGTTAGATAGATAGTGCAAGGGTGACTAGCTACCTAGCTGAGTAAGAAGCGAGCGGATTGCCAAATGCGGATTTCTCCTTTGGGCTAGTGGCCATATGTGGCTTCCTCTCTTTTACCAGACAGAGCTTATGTGGAAAACGTGTGGCAATATTTTCACCACAGGGGCGATTGGAGTAAGACGATGAGGGCATTGTAATATACTAATGTCCCAGGAGTCCAAGACTCGTGCATGAGTTAAGTGCCTCGGCGGGTAAAATCCTCTTTCTCCCCCCTCGTTATATGAACATTCGACATTAGTGGTAAACAAAACAACATGCTTCTGTCCACGTTAATGTGTTATATTCTGTCAGCTTGGTGCGCAAGCATAACTATAAGATGGACCTTAAAAAACAAGATCGCCCCCCGTCTCTTTCGTCGATGCCAGGTAGATGTAACCGGTAATGGCAAAGAGTCTCCTAGCCAGTTTGATGAAATTTACCCAGTTCATTTCATAGACCAGGCTACGATTCTTCGTTCTTCCGTGATCAGCTACAGTTTTCGGTACGAACATGTTCTGGACCCGCAAAGACTGCGCGAGTCTTTGGTCACGCTGCTTTCATCTGGTGACTGGCGGAAGCTCGCAGGCAGACTCCGCCAAAATGTGAGTAAGATGTCTTTCATACCTACCAAAGCTGCTAAGTACGTATGTGTGGTGTAATTCAAGCCTCCATATTACATGTGAGACACAGTTTCACGTTTAATCATACAGCTAACTTTAACCCGATAGAGAGACGGGAAATTAGAAATTCACGTCCCACGGCACTTCAGCCGCCATCGGCCACCTATCCGCTTTTCAAATGTTGACTTTGGTGTGGATATGGACGCTCACCCGCTCGCTCGCCGTCTTCCCCGGAAGACGGGTGAAAAGCCTTCGATTCACGAAGGTTGCCACACGTTCCACGAATTTAGCGCCCCGTCGTCGCTACCTAATGATATCAATCACTACCTCGTCACTGATGAGCCGCTTATATCTCTCCACGTCAACTCCTTCACTGATGGGACGGTGGTAAGTCTTACGTTTCCACACTCCCTTGTGGACGTTATGGGCATGGCCGATATACTCCAAGCTTGGACTCAAGTGTCACGTGGCGAAAAGACAGAGTTGCTTGAGACGCACGTTGGGGGAGCTAAAGAAGATATTATGGCATCTGTAGGTACTGCCGACGACAAAGAAGCGTGCGACACAGAGTTTGTACTGGATAAACAGCAAACAACAGGGTTGTCGCTTCTCATCTTCGTAGCTCGCTACGCCTTTGATGTCTTAATACACCGCAACGTGGAGTCACATCATATCTACCTGCCTGCTGTCTTCATGGCACACCTTCGCCGACAGACAGAAGAGGAGCTAAGGCTTCAAGGTGGCACTAGGAACGAATCAGAAAACTTTATGAGTGACGGCGACCTGATAACTGCCTGGGGCTCACAGATGGTCCTATCATCAGCGCCGACAAAAGGCGCAGCCATGATTTGTAATGTTTTCGACATGCGTAAGCGCCTCAGCTTTCTCAGGATGCCTTCATCATTGCGTGAAGTGTCATACATACAAAATTTGATCCTCCCCAGCACTACCTTACTCACCGCCGACGAAACGGGAAACATAGGCGTCTCCAAGATAGCGTTGAAAGTGCGCAAATCTATTGTGGAGCAAACGAGTGAGGCCCAAATACGCGGTCTGATGCGTATCACGCGCACTTGGTTCTCCAGCCTTGGGACGATGCCCTTGTTTGCAAGTTGGGACACAGTTAGGATCATTGTCTGCACAAATTGGACCAAGGCTAAACTCCTTAACCACGAAGGCTTCGCGTCTGTGGCCACTACGGCTCATACGAAGACACGCGCCAATGAGAGAAGCCCCATGACACTATGGGGCTCAACACTGGCGGCGAGTGATAATCCAAGGGATACCTTTATTATCTATGGCAAAGATGGTGATGGAGACTACTGGGTGCATGCCTATCTACGGAAAGAAACTTGGCAACTGATAGAAGAAGAACTGGATCGATTTTCTCCCACTGAATACCTAAGAGATGCCGCAAATTAGGGACCCACCAACTTCCTTTTACTTCCTCTCTTTATAGATTTCACTAGAAGCCCTTGTAAATATTAGCAAATACTTCAAGTTCTAGGTAAATTTGGTAGTCTGCTTTCGTGCAGCAAAAGATAATAAGAGCTTTATACAACCGCCAATACCCAGTACCTAGTTTACGTAGTATATAATTTAATGCCCATTGCAAATTCTTTGTAATCGCAACGCAAAGTCTTCCACATGTATACGGAGCTTATTCAGGCACTAGAGACAGCTCCCATCTATCATATTTAACACTGTATACATCTCTATGCGCCAAAAACACTGTTGGGCTGGCCAGATTAGGTATACCTTCTCGTACGCTGTCAAGTACCTGTTGGGATACCTATTCGGGTGTAACCGTTTCCAAATTCGACGGTAGGCTGCACACTCACGATTATTCCGTCTTGGGCAATTGCCTGTTGCCACAATGGTCCCGCTTTACCCTAGTAGCAGGTCCCTAAGTAGTAACAAGAGCAGAGTCCTCGTCGTAGTACTTAGATATGTAGGTATTAAATATAGTATTCTACGTGTCGATAGGGGCTGTGAACTTTTACCTCTGCCTAACTTACTATCGCTAATCACCATGACCTCCAGCACCATCGTACGAGTTTCACACGATACCCCTTTGGTTGGGTCGGAATATCCCACCTTGACGCAATTTGACGATACGCGAATGCCGAAAATGTCAAACTCATGCGAGTTAGTTGGGCATGGGCAGACGAGGCAGTCGGTTCGGATTCCGGATTTGTTTTCTTCCATAATGGCTTCGAAGCCAGTGGTGAATCCAAACTATTTCAAAGTGAAGGCCGAAGGAGATAGATGGATTACACGGTTACTTTGATCTGAACGTAAAGTGTAACGTCGCTAACGTCCTTCAAGAATTGCGAAAATGGACGAGAAAGCAAGGGCCAAGAACACGAGAGTAGACCTGTGCTACCTCGTCTCTATATGGGCGCCGGATGCCGACGAGGAAGCGCTTCGGATGATGCTTGACTGGAACCATTGGGTTTGTCCTTTTCCCTTTTTTCCTACATTATATTTTACCTCGTATAGCCTATAGATGAACATGGTCCACTGATGATAAAAACTCTAGGTATTCTTGTTTGATGACCGTAGGCAGAATGCTTGCCATTACTCCGTACTTTAACTGATCGTAGTCTTATAGAGTTTGATGAGGGTCATCTCAAAGAAGATCTAAAAGCGGCACAGGAAGAGGTCGATGGAACTGTGGCTGTTATGGAGGAGGATGCACCGCTGGTAAAGCTGGAAGAGAACCCGCTTCGATACATCTTCCAAAGCTGCTGGTTGAGACTAAAGGAGAGGGCGTCTCACGGTATGTTTTTGAGTAGACCGATGCGACCAAAGCTTGTGATTAAACGGAAAGCAGAATTACAGCAACGATACAAGGAGCAGCACATACGATTCTTCGATCAACTAGTAGTACAGGTTCGGCAAGCGGCCCAGGGACAGATCCTGAGCCGTGATGTGCAGACATACATTGAAGTTCGTAGGGGGACCATCGGAGCCTACCCTGCCATCGCGTTGACGGAGTACGCTCAAGGTGTTCGGCTCCCAGGAAGCGTCTTTTCACACAATTCGCTACAAGAATGCATGCGCGTTTCATCAGACCTAGTACTCCTGTGAGTACAGACTGACCCCGAGATACGCCTTGTCGGTGCTAATGGGGGGCACAGGGTCAACGATGTTTTATCATATCGGAAGGATTTAGTATGCAATCCCGCCAGCGCAAAGTTTCGATCCACTACGCATTTGTTAACTAACCTACTTAGGAGTTAGGTGTTGACCACAACTTGATCGCGCTCCTCATAGAGCAAAGGATGTCCCTCCAGCAATCTGTCGACAAGATCGGTACTATGATTGATAACTGTTATAGACGGTGGTATACTGCACTCGCTGAGCTACCGCCATACGGAGAAGAAGTAGATCGCGAAGTTCTCTATTTCGTTGAGGTCTGCCGTCGCATTGCACTCGGTAATCTTCACTGGAGGTAAGTTTACTTGAGATTTTAACTGATAGACCATATCCAGACATTTAACTAGCGAGCAGTTTTAAGACAGGACGATATCTTGGTCCTGAAGGGCATGAAGTTCACGAAACACGGACAATGTACATTTAACGCTCAGGAGCAGCCACTACGTTAGGCGGAGGGCCTTGGTGATTCGAGACGCGACGCATAACAGTGTATCATACCGCTATAGCTTAGGTACTTACAAGGTAGTATCTCCATGAGAGGCATTAGTTACGGTAACTATGCTACTACATAATCAAAGACACGCCTGGATTCCTTTCGAGAGAAAATTAATAAATTGATATAAACTAGAGAGTAATTGGTTAAGATATATAGGTAGGTACCTACATTACCCAAGACAGTGGTTGTAGTTGGAAGATAGTACTAGATATGGGAACTATTAGGTATCTCTTTGCCTTCGGACCCGTAAGGCTGGTAGGTTAGGTATCGGACTTAGGTTTGGCATTAAGTGGTATAGTAATATTATAGTAAGGTACCCAACAGAGCTGAAATGCTGTGAAACACCGGGAGCCGATAGAAACATAGGTAGGTAAGTATCCGTGTGGCTTTCTTACGCGTTACAACTAGGTACCTGATTTTCATTTCCGACTAGTCATATTCCGTGTCACATAGATTCGCTCGATCTCAGGCGACCAACCATGTGATAATGTCTCAACTATTACGCGTCGGCGGCTGACATTGCACCCCCACGACCAGCGCCACTCGGATAAGTGACTTTGCACATTTGACACTTGTACTACCAGCCAATTGATAACGAGGCGTCCTAGCACAGCAAAGAAAAGAGAATCATCTGAACTTGACCTAATTATACTCAAGACTGATCGTTCCAATCCGTTGTATTTGCCATGTACGGTATCATTGCCTTCAATAAGGGGGATAATGAAACTTCTGCCGAGTTTCGCCCCGGGTCTGGTCGTTACGGAAGAGGCTCGGCGTGCAAACAATGTCGCATCTCCAGGGTGAGATGTAGTGGCACACGGGACGGCGAAAGTTGTAGGCGATGCAAGCGCCTGGCAAAGCGTTGCTACTATATCAGCAAGCAACCTCAGCGTAACAATGCTAGCAACCAATTTCCCGAAACAAATGATACGAGTGTAGCTTTACCCGGAGCTATTTCCCCGGAGCCAGCAAACCCAAATAGTCCCATGCCACATGCGACGTCTGCTTCTCCGTCGAATTTAACAAGCTGTGACGCGGCACAACCTTTTACCAGCAACCTCCCGGAGCTTGATTTTGAGGAGTGGTTCAACAATACTTCTTTAGAACCCGAATTTCCCCAGCCAAATATCGATTTAGGGGTCCTAGATGCGCCATGCTTCCCTTCATTGCATCTTGAAGACGTACGAGGGAACGATGATTTGTGCGACAACCTTGCGCCACTCTCTTCAGAACTGAAGGACGATGGAGCTGGAGAAGAGAATGTTTTAAGACATGAGCCCGATGCCTCCAAACCATATTTAGACCACCAAGACAGGACATCCGACGGTCGGGGGATGTGTTGCCAATGCAATTGTTTAAAGGCATTGACATCGTCCCTATCCTTCCTCCGAAGTTGGACCCGGGACGGACAGGCAGCAGTAGAGTCCGGGATAATGGTTGGAGGCATGGCATTGAATTGTGTCGAGGCAGAGGATTTTCTCACTCTCTTCGACAAGTCTATGGCACAATTGCGGACCGCTGAAAGCTGTCCAATGGCTTGTATTCTGTCGCAGGACTTGGCAATACTCCTTTTGGTCGTCCTGGAGCAGTTGGCGAAATTGCTTCTAAGTCTTGCAACTGACCCAACTCGAGGATCCAGGGAGTTTCCTCTCGATGTGCCGCCCCAACTAAGTCCCCATTCGCTTAGGATTCAAGACACTGAAAGCAATAGCACCCAGCCGGGACGAGGCATTCGGCTTGCCAGGATCGGCACGTTCGAAACCATGGATTCCTTTGATTTGCAAATGATTATGAAGCTGCTTCTACAAATCAGGACGCAATCTCTAGACGCGTACATAGGCAGATTAAGCAACAAGATCAAAGGTTACGGACTTGAGACCCTAGAGGCGGATCTAAAGAAAATAACGGAAGATTTAAGTAAAGCGGTATTTTAAGGGAATACCAGGATGCAAGCCGTCTCTCAAGCCTTATTGTCAAATCATACCTCAATTAATCACACATACATAGGTACCTACCTACATACATCTTACCTAACCTACCTACCTAGGTGCCTAGGTAGATAGGTACCTAGGATTCTGTAGGTACATAGGTATACAGCTTCAGGGGTTACATGGAATATAGGGGTTTCTTATCATAGACGGGCAAGAGAATCCAACAGAAACTAGCCCGCATTCCTCGCTCCATTTTCTCATCACTAAGAGAAGGTCCGCTGTCCCTGTGGTAAAACGTCACTCGGGGCTTCCTGGGGACAAGGCCAACCAGAACCGAGTTGTCGAAAGTTTCGATGTACTACCCCTCAATGTTATTTATAGGTTATTTCACAAACCCTCATCTGGTTTATCCCCATTATGTATACATTACGTGACTACTTCCAGTCGCCCGTATCAATGGGACCATTCCCTGTCCTACCATACTGGTCGGCTGATGGACCGTCGTTGCCATAGTTTGAGGTGACGTCGGTTTCCGTGGAGACTTTCCGGCGTTGGTCTCTCCAAACAAAGAGGCGGATGATCGAAACCATAAAAATTGCTGCTACGACGAAGCCAAATGTTGCGGGGAAGCCGTATTCTGGGAGTTGACTCTATTAGTTGGAAGCTCTGCTGGCCAAGACAATTGTCTATGAAGGTGAAAGGGGAAGTCCGACTTACTGAATCTTGGTGCCATGGTCTGAGGAAAGATGACAATGGGCAGCCACGCGTCGATCGCGTACTGGCCGGCATTCATACTAGAAATTACCAGCGCCCGCTCTTCATTGTCGCCGGCGCAGACTTCATTAGCCCAAGTATAACTGCAATCATTGCGTCAGCGAACAGTACGATGGACACTGAGGAGTTGGTTGAAATAACTAACAAGATGGCTGTCACAAGATGGGCACTGCTCGTCAAGAATGCGAACTCCTTGAGTTGAGTACTGGATGTCCAGAAAGCAAGTATGCCGTTCGGTAAGAGAGCATAGATCTATAGGGCTGGTTAGAACAAGGTATCACCAGGGGTCTAATGTGTCGTTTACCAATGGGCCTAGGATCAATGCGTATCGACTGCCGGTATAGTCGGATAAGAACCCCCAAAGAACGATGCACGCTGCACTGATCAATTTCGATCCTGTTGGAATGACGTTCCTATCCACTACAGAGAAGCCTTCTGACTTGAGCCAGATTGCGAAATATGAGTTCGATTGGCAAGATTCTCCATAGACCTAGGAGATATGAGGTCAGTAAATACCGGAGTTAGGACTGCGAAAAACTTACAATATATCCCAGAACGAATGCCGGCCATCTCCAATGGGTTAAGACTTGTTTAAAAGTGCGCAGGCTCAACTTTGCTGGTGGGGCTTTTCCGGCCTTTTGAACGCGCTCGAGAGCCAGTTCGCACTCGGCAGGTGTTAGAAACCTAGAACGAGTAGTAAAGGGTGTGTCAGGTAGAATGAAGAAAGTCGCTATGCCGATAGGCATGGTCATGCACTGAAGTAGGCAGAATGGTCAATCATACAAGCGATAACAAGTTGGAATTCCGGTGGCTACTTACTCCACAAACGATGTAAAGCCATCGCCATCCAGCTAAACCATGAGCGCCGTCAAGGCTTGTATATACAGCCGCCTGTAGATACCCTCCGAATGCCGAACCGAGAGGTGCCGTCATGTGGAAGATGGCAACCCGCTTCGCGAGCTCCGTCTTCGTGTACCAACTGCCCAGAACATACAACAGCACCGGAAAAAACGAGCTCTCAAAGAACCCTACCATGAAACGAAAGGCATACAGCTGACTGACGTTATGTAGGCCGGCCTGCGCAAATGTAAAGGCTGCCCAGCCAACCTCCATGGCAGCAAGCCAGATACTCGGGCGAATCTTCTGCACGATGAGAGTACTGGGGATCTGCATCACGGCATATGCACAAGTATAAGCCGTGCCGGCGTATGTGTACTCATTGCCGTACATGGACAGGTCCTCTTGCATCCCCGACACATAGGCGTTCGACAGATTGCCCTGATCCAGATACTTCATGAAGAAACCCAAGCACCCGATGGTGAGAATTGACCAATCCAACTTGCGCAAAAGCTTCCGCTCCTCATGGCTCTTGAGGTGCGTGTCGGTATCCCAGACGAACGAGCGGAAGGACCGCCGGGGCGGCGTGGGGGTCGCCGATGGTTGTGGCTCGGCCATGTTGGGATCGGCTTAGGGACGATAGTACAATAATACGTGAACCCGGAAACCCGAAGCAAACTTCAGCTTCAGCCTCAAAAGAAGCTTTAGATACATGCTGACCGTAGCGGACTTATATTCATCAAAACTCCTGATTCTAGGCCTGGATACCCCGTTTTCTAGCCCGTATCGGATCGCATTTTTCAATCGCATCAGACGTCCCTGTCACCACGTTACAGCACGAAGCCTAAACCGGTGCAGGTCGCAGGGTATGTTATACGCAGAAGGCGTTTGCTGCTGGCATAGGATTGGCCGGAAGCATGAGTGTGTGAGATAGGGGCGTGATGACGAGCTCGGCTTGGCGCTCTTATTTGGGTGTTAGCGTGGGACATATCTACGAGGACGAAGGCGGATGCTGAGATAAGTGACGCGTATTGTGATAAGAACTATTTCTATAGGAAGAGTTAGAATACGAGTGAAAAAGACTTTGTTTATGTTCTGCCAATTATCTAATAGATATTATTGCTTCAGGCTTCACATTTACCTATGCTCGAATTACTTCATGTGGTGTATCTAATTAGTATAACTATATCGGGTTAAAAGCTCTCCTATGTGTCTCAGGGTTAGGGTTAGGGTTCTAAACGGTCTAGATTAAAAGAGGATTGTGAATGGAAGGGAGTGCTTGGGTTAAACAACCACACAAAATTAAGGCATGCGCATGACGAATACCTTGGTAAATTACATAAATGCTGCTGACGTTAAGTTATAGGAACTAGCTAAGAGGTTTTCTAAGGGGAGAGGCGATTAAGGGGGGACTACCTTGGCAGCTTGGATACCTGAGTTAGGTAGTCTTGAGGTATGAGCTTCGTAGATTATGAATTCACGATAATCTTCCCAGCTCGCAAGAATATAATCATTACTCGGGCACTTAGAGAATCGAGCAGCCTGAGGCTCCCAATGCAGATCCGTATCGGCAGTGGCCAATACTCCATTCACCACGAAGGAGACCCGATTAGTAAACCCGTCATGAGCCTCAGTCAGCTCGTTTGCTTAAACCTACCTGGACACTGAAAGGTAGTACTTATGGTCCTAAGAAATCTAATCTGTCCTAAACCTTACGGTATCAGGACTATCCCCCTGCAATATACCCAACGCGGCAATTTACCATGAGTTTTTCTTCGCATACGTGTCTCCTACCTCTAGGTATTCCCCAGCTCAACGCTTAATACAGTGGAAGAGAATAATCAGATAAGAACCTAAAAAGGGGCTGAAGACATACAAGGCGCGCCCGGTAGATCCCGCGCATCCGACTCCAAGAGCTGAGCCGTGGTCGTGACATACCCGGGTTGCCGGCAACCTGCCATGCCAATCTGCCGAACAGGAAGGAAGCAGTCGGCAAAGCGCTCATCAGCGCCATGCATCAGATGCTACCTGTAATCAATCGGTTACCTACCTCCTGGAGTACCGACCTCGCGACGTTTTTTTTTTCGTTTATTCTTCAGTTTCTTATAATCATGGTAGAATGTAACATCGATACGCCGACAGCGGCGTGTTCGTAGATACCTGAGAATGCAACGGGCGTAAAGAGTGAATGGTCCCGTGATGCGATCCTCGTTGCAATAGAAAACCCGAATGGTATTATATCCCACGTCGCCTCTATGTTATGTGGCAACTATTTATACTCACTCTCGCACTTCGGCCATTCGGTAGATAGGTGCGCGATATACTGTAACGAGGAACCCAATGGATAAGTATATGTCGCTAAAATTACTCAATTGAATTTGTACAAGATTATCTCCACGTCGTTATGTCTTATATCTGCCGGCCAAGATGCAATTCAAACAACCCAGCCGTCTCGCGAAACCAGCGTCGCTACCTACAACGAAGAATGCAGAAATCATACCTACCTCCTATGCATGGCAGCTTTGATATATTAACTAGCCGACGATGGGCAGCGTTGCAACCAACCAACCGTCTATCCATCCCTCCGAACCGGCGAGCGGGTCCGCGCGCGTGACATCTGGTGAAGAATTTTTGCGAGCGCTGCATTGCGACGTCAAGTCGTGCACGTAGTAGCTCTGGAGCCGAAGCTCAGCCAGGAATCTCATCAATGCTCTTCACGTCGATCTCCAACCTGGCGTTCATCTTCCGGCGCAAGGCGGAGCTGGCTGGATATACTGCCGACAAAAGCTCGTCAGTCTCGTGACTTGCTTGGGGTTGCTTGGTATATGGGTCACAACTCACAGACTCTTCGCAGTCGATTCGTGCTGCCCAGGGGCTGCAGAGTGACCAAGCCGTGCCACTGCGGAATGAGGAAATTAGCGACAATTGTCTCTTTGTATGGGCTTTAAGAAAGTGAATTTGGAGATATTTATGTGATTGGAATGGAATGGGCCAACCAGGACGTGGACGATGAGAAGGGAGAAAGTTGACGAGCCAATCCGACTTATGCACCCACCGGATCAAGCCTCATGTGATCCTCCCAGAAAGTTTTCCGCGCGAACGACCAGCTGTCCTGCTTAGGAATCACCAGCTCTGCGACAGGTTGCCAAGGATACTTTTTCTCATCCCACGCCGTACCGGCGTATTCGACTGGCTGCTCTTTTAAATTCTCAAGGAGCTGTACCTGAAACAAGTACTCAGCATCGTGATTGGCGTGGAAGTTCTGCAGCCAGCGGTGCAGGACATCATCGCTATCTTCTGGCTTGACTCTCTCGGCCGCGAGCTTCTGCTGCGTCTCTGTGGATGGAACGAGTCGATACTTCATGACGTAGTCGCCGAACCGATACGCTGTCTGCGAGTACCACCGTGTAGATTCGAGATGCTTATTCGCGACTCTATCTCGTGAGAGTTGCAGTTCGCTATCGGGTCGCTGTCCTAAGCGCTCATACATCTCCTGCTTATCATCGCTGCATGTCAAGCGGATACTCAAGATCTCTCGAGTAGTCTTAGCGTCGGCGAGCTCGATAGCAGGCGTACTGTTGAACTCGACATCTTGGGTGGGATAATCTCGGCCAGCGTCGAACATTTCGCCTTGCACGTTGAAAATCTTCATGGCGAAGCCCCGCGGCTGAGGTATACGGTCCTGTTCGCTGTGTTAGACCTAACCGTCAGTTCTTTACGTTGAGGCACCTGCATCGAGTCCCGGATCTCCCGGCTCAGAGCTATACCGACACGCTACGGGGTATTCTCCAGCCTCTTTGAACAGCTCGGTTTGTTTTAGATGTCTGGGTAAATCCCCTGGAACAACGAGCTTCCCTTTTACAAGACCCTGCGTCCGCGCGTGAGTACCTCCGTAACAGTGTCGGGCCTTGTTGTACTGGCGCTGCTGTATCTCGTTGACTTGCACGATGATGGCTCTCATGTCCTCTTCTTCCTGAAGCGGGATTTTCTCGATACCATCAGCATCCCAGGGAATGTACTTCCGTCTTGTTAGATCTGTCCATTCATGCGCCATCGTGAAGCCGCCTAATAGAGACTGGGTAAATAGAAGCAAATGCCCTATAGGAAATTTATTCGTCTAGAGAATTCTATCGTAGTGATTTGAAGATGCCTAGAGGCGATGGAACGCTCGGTTTGAAACATGGTGAAATCTTCACCCACGTTGAAGTCGTGACGTATATTAGACGGCATCGTCTATGTTGTCATAGACGTCTTTGCTGCGCTGGATGATAAGTGACCTTGAACTCTAAAACGAAGTCTTGCTTGATGTTTTTTTACTGGCTGTTCATATTGTTCATTCACATAGATAACTTCAGAATGGACTGGCGACAACGACAAATGAAATGATGGCAAACATAAGTCTATGTCCCATGGATCGGGATAGGGGCATAAGACCAATGATATTCGAGGACAGAACGATTCTGCCATTATAGTCGAGGCATACTAGTTCCTATTGGTGACATCTGGGATTCGGGATTTGGGCAACGTATCCGTCCTCGGATCCGTTCCCAAGGAAATGTGATTCAAAAATAGCCCTGCCCTATGTGTGTACATGCATATACCTGGTTGTGCTGCCCGAGCCGCTACTTAAAAATGCAGCGCTCGAATCAACTTGACGTTCTCACGCTTCTAGAAATCAACGTACGTACGTACATACGTGACGGCTTCGTGCGCTAGCACGTGAAGGAGGGGCATGAACAAGGGGGCCATGGTGGAGTCCTTGCTTTAAGCCCAACTTACTCTGTTAGGTATTCCGTGTGTTCCTGTCTGTAGAATACCCTGCATGATCAGTTAGGCAGGCTGGCAGGCTGGCGTAGTAAAATGTAGTCAGTCCCGAGGTTTTCCATTCTCAAGTGCGTGGATTGGCGTCGCTGATCAGGGCGAATGTCGCCTGCTGATCGTGGTATAAGTGGAAGAGATCCACGAAGGAGTTGTCCTCTGCCCTCTTGTAACCTTTATTGAACATGATACTGTGCAAGTGGACTTCCCGCCGCGTCATACAGACCTTATTAGTAAGTAAGCTTGCGGTAGAAGGACCAGCTTGAAGAAAAAAAACAAAAAAAAACCGAAACGAGAACGAGGCTCTGATGAGGGTTCCGCTTTTTGGGTGAAGCTAGACAGACGGATAGAAGACCCACGGCTGAAAATGGCGTGAATACCCGTACTGATCACTCAGGGCTTAACACGAGGAATCTTACCCTTAATTCTCACCTCCCGTAGTCGTAAGAAACTAGAGTCTTATCGTATTAGTTCTTGTCCCTCCCCCTAGCAGTCGTGAATTATGCTGATCTAGCAGCCGCAAAGCACGAGGACAGAAGGACAACGTTGTAACCCCTCATAATGCCTGATCTTCTCGTAACAACAGGTCGAATCCGGAAGAAATGTTTTCTCGGGCAAGTTGTCAACGGAATAGTTGTTAACCGGACCATGATAACCTTGAACATATCTTGACTGGGTCGCCCATCCGATAAGCATAATATAGTCTCGTAGTGTACTTGTCAGTGGAGAGTGTGCCAATGCGCCTTACCACACGACAAGGCCCCGCTCGCTATAGACAGACTATGCGAGCCTACAGAGAGGCAACGACTCATGCTGCACGTGGCATGGCGCAGACCTAAGGAGGAGGCCCCTCGTGATATATTTTTTGAGGGGTGGGCGTCGTGCTGAAGGCGATAATTTGCTCCGACAATGAGACTTGGCCCCAACGACCGACGATCTCTTAGAACTAGACATGGAAGATGGGATGTCCGGCTCCAACCGGTCTGATTGGTCGGCTAGGTCGGACAAGCATGGAGGAAGCGTCTGATCGGCACTTCGAGGGGAGCATATTGTCGGTGAAAGCGCCTCTCGTGGTGTTCCTGTTTCGACGAGGAGATGCTCCAGTGTCCGGTGCTGCAGCGTGGGATATAGATACGTCTGTAGTTTCTCGACGGACTGAAGGAGTGGAGACGATGCGCCGTTGTGGGTTGTGATAATATGGAGCAGCACCCTGCCTGAGAACTCTGGATACCTCCGTCCTTAGTTAGAAGCCGGGTGAAGTGTCGGGTAGCTGTATTACGTGGTGAACTGGTGATTGATAACACAGAGCCACAATATATAATCACTAAGTGGGCTGACAGTTTCTAGCAGAGCCTTCGTCGGAAGCAAAGTTGGCAAGGTGAGGCTGGCTGGCTGGTAATAGATTCGGCCCTTCGAAAATTGGATTCCGGAAGAAAAGCGGGCACTAATCAGAGGTTATCTCAAGAGTTTCAAGTGCAATTAGGTAGCAGAAGAACATTATCGGGTATGTATAATTATTACTATCATTATTATGTACATGCGAGTTGTCTGCATTTGTGTGCGTACCGTGTATCTGGGACCGTGCCTTACAGTGTAGAGAGCACCAATGCAAGCGAAGTACCTACATCCTAACCCATCTTGGCCTAAATACTACATGTACATACTTACTAGACGGGCTACATATGCTGATATGTACCTCTATCAGCTTTATGTAGGCCGTTGACACGCCACACCAAGTGTGGATGCACATGTAAGTGTGTGGATTATGCACAATAGAATATCTCACATGGGGTTTCAATCGCATCAGCGGGGTGATGTTGCAACACGCAAAGAGAAAAAAGGGTAGAAAAAAATAGAAAAATAATAATACCTGAAGTATTGTATTCAATGTCGTTCCATCTTCAGAAAAGGGGGAGAAGGCAGAATTGGAAAATGATGTCATCGGCGTTCCACGACATACGCACGGGGCAGCGGCAAGCAGCAGGAGATCGCGAAAGGAAATTCGAGATATGACGAGGGCTTTGTAGGGATTGGGAAGAAGCTTAGCTTTAGGGGACTTGAGATTAAAGGGTCTCAGGTCTTGGTGTTGCTCGGGTTGGCGCATTGGCTGACACAGGGATGGCTTGTGCTGCTAGGCCTCCTAGCCTGCTAGGGGACGAACGCGGGGGTGAAATGGAACGCATTAATAGGCATACAAGGGAGTTCCGATGGAAACAAATCTGTCGCATGTGTTAGGAACCTGTTGTACAGCTTGGAACACATGTCGTCACCGCGATGGGATTAGGAAAGTAGCCACATGAAAAAGTGCCACGAGGGATTCTGGGTTCCGCGGGTTTTTTTTCTTCAAAGGATTGCCCAATTTGTAAAATGCGAAAAGGGGTCCATCGAAAAACAAAGAAAAAAAAACATTGCATTGAAGAAAAATCAAGAACAAAAAGACGGGGCAACGAGTGCTTCTTAAGACTTCTTGAGAAGAATTACCGTTAATTGCCTAGTCTAAAATGAGGATTGACTAATACACCTTCCCATGAGGGTAAGGAGTCGTCAGTGGGTAAGGCACGTAGGGGAGAAGAAGCATTTCCTTAAACTCTTCCATGCCCAATAAGATGAAGGCAGCGCGCATAGGGTTCAAATGTTTAGGAACACCCAGGACATGTTAACATTTGGATCGTCATCCTTCCCATTTGACCATCTTTTTTAGCTTGTATCCTAATAGGTTATTTCACCATAACCGCATACCGAAAACATACATGGAATAACAGTAGAAGCTTTATCTGTGTCCTAAATTGTCGATTGTACATGCATTACTAGATATACAAGGTATTATGTTGGCCCACAGAGATACCATAGACAGGGACATTTATCTGCGTACATGTAGATACAGTAGTTGCATGGATTGTAGATGCAGGGCGCTTGCTGCTACATACAGGTATATGTACCCTGAAAATGATGTATGTACTTACGCATGTATTTCCCATATCTTTGTACTATTGGCCGCTCGAGCTGAAGCGTCCATCAGTGCGACGAATACCACACGTATTGCTTAGACATGACATCACCGCGGATTTTTCTCACGACACGCCAGGGGTGAGAAGGGCCCCGCATCCGGCTTGAAAACACCAGTAATAGTATAGCGATACTTGTCTAACCCCTTTCACAGTTACTTACTGTGACACTCCATACTGTATCACCAACTGTGCAAACAGATAATTAGGTAGGGTAGGCAGACACACAGACAGCTGCTTCAGCTCAGTTGGCCCCAGTATATCTGCCTTGCCCGCTCGGTCCGTCGAAATCGTCATCTTCCGACCCAGCATTTTCCAACACTAGACCATTGAACCGTCAAGAAAAGATCCGAGGACGTACCGATTACGCCATACGTGTATTTCGTCTCGAAGATTCTTGTTTCTTTTTCTTCTCCCAGCCAGCCCAGCCAGCCCAGCATCACTCGGCTGAATCTATCAAGTCAATAATACAAGCATGTTCTGAAATGTAAATTTGGAAACAAGGCGTTTGATGGGATGGAATGATCCAGCGATCATACAACACCTGGTAGTATTCTTGTCATCTTATGGGTTTTTAGCGGATGGCAATTGGCATTCTGCCTACCTAACCTGCATCCAGCTTTTTAGGGGTCCTCATGCCATCCTGTTTAATTGGCGTAGCGCCCTGCAGAGCGGAAGAACAACTTTAATCCGCGCCTAGGATGGAATAGGCCAGTAAAGATACCTCGCTAATCCCGAATCGGGTTGCCTTCTTGATTCAGAATGTTTCTTTCAAGGCGACTAAAACCCATCCTTATACCGAATTACTCTCTGACCTAGTCCGTGTATGGGCAGATGGGATGATTTTTTTTTGAACGCCGTGTTCATCCGCCATATTGCCATGGCCCGTGGTGGAGGTACGTAATAATCCGCGGTGAAGCTTATCAAACAATTCAAGAGCTCGGGAGTTGTTCCGACCGCCAGATTATACAAGTCTCCTCTTAATCATCATGATGGGCTGTTGAACGGAGCCTATTTGCCCATCACTTACTAAAAATGTATTCGTGAAGCAGGCTTTTAAGATCAGTTGCCCATCACAGAGCCCCTTAGAAACGGCCTAAGATTGCCGGTTCTCCATCGACTTTCCTCGCTGGCCCACGAGGTTGAGAAGGATGATTGGCTGGATTTATTCTGGGCCAAGCCCGAGAGGAATCCATCAGAAATCCCATTCCTCGTTACCACGCCTGTTCATTCCCCATACGATGAACCAAAGCGGGCCAATCAGCGAGCGATCGGTTGGAGTCACACAAGGTCGATAACGATCTGCGCGACTAGGATACTGTATGTGGATGCCCTTCAGTGGTTCCTCGTAGCAAGAATATGATAGATGTTGGTGTTCCTCTCCTCCGTAGGCCGCGGTGCTCACCCGACGCTTGGTACGGTTAGTAAGAAATGATAGAAACAGAGTTATCCTGAGACAGCATTCCTCGTCATCACGGTTGATGTGTGTTGACTATCATGTCCTGCGTGTTTGAAGTAATGAGAATCATGTATGGAATATGTATAGTTGAATTTTGCTGATCTGGTTAGATACCGTATGCTTTAATTCCAGCTTTAAGAGCCGAGAGCCGTGAGTGTGGTTATAAATACTCTAGGTACAATTAATTCGCTCCGTAATACCACTAATACCCATTGTTGTAGGTACATAGGTGTTGTATTCTAGAGTACATAATTCGTTATTAGTATTTTCTCTCCCCCTATTAATGACACGTATTTAATGGTGTTTGCTGCGGTTTAGTTGAAAGTACATCCATAAACGTCCACTAAATACGTGTACTCTATGTACCTCAACACACACTAAGGTAAACGAAGGTAACGGGGAGCGGCAATGAGCCCAAATGACCTCAATAATAAAAAAAGCCCCTTCCCTCATCACTCTACGTAGAGGCAGGTATCCACTAACGGAGACTAAGGGTTCAATGGTGGTACACATTCCGTCATGTAACTAGGGAGGTACGTACTGAACTGGAAGGGAAATGGGTCGGTACATGAATGTAGTACCTAGGTACCTATGGAATTGAAAAAAACCACATGCGAAAGAAAAAAAAAAGCCCTGGAACCATACCGTACTAACCTAACTGTGCCTATGTCACTCGCCCATGTCCCTGCGTCGTGCCGTAATCTCTGTCACATTAGAGGCCAAAAAAAAAAAAAAAAAAACGTCGTTCCTGCCGTCCTTTGAACATTTTTGTACTGATCGACAACCGACCCACGAAGTTCACTCGCTGACCATACAAACTCTCCCATACTCAACCAGCGCAAAAACCCAACCACGCTTCTCTACTTGTTCTCTCAGTCACCCCCCCCCCCAAAAATACACCTGCTACACCCCCCGTCCGTACTTCCGTCTGTAGTCTTGAGGTTTGGATTGACGATCACTTCAAACTACCTCGAATTGGCCCTTCCCCGCCCATCCCCGATTCGCAAGACCGGGGCTCGTTAGACCTCTTCCTGATTCTTCTCCCTTATTACCCAAAGCCCACCCCGTCTTCCTTTTTTTCTTGCTACTGTAGCCTGACCGACTTATACAACCCACACCCTTCCACGAAGAAATTGTTTATTGTAGAAAAAGAGCCGATGTATCCCTCTTGCAGGAACTAGCCAAGCCAGCCTCTCCGCGCCCTTCCTCTCGTTACTTTGAGCTTCAAGGCCTATTGAACATACACGGCATCCTCGACACTGCGACGCCCCGTCTTCTACTACTGAATGGTGGCGATCCCTTCGAGATTCGGGCGACGGGAGGATACGGGCATAAACATTGACTGCATATTGTCAGCCTTAATCCTTTCTAATTTTACGGCTCAAGAGTCTTTCGTTCTTTACCATACCAACACTTCACTTCGACATACATCAAATCTCTTCAACGGTCTGGACCAGTAATAACATTATACACTCAACTCAAAACCCGTTCACCATGAGCAGTGAACCTACCGCCACGAAACCTAATCCCCCGGAGAGATCGGATTCTTCGTCCTCCTCATCCGTGGAGAACCAGGAGATTCACAGCCCCGTCCCCATTCGACCGCGTCTGCCGAACCGAAAGAGCAGCGGCACTCTCATAGTCCCTCGAGATTCATCCCAGGTCGGCCCTTTGGAGCCGGATCTTGAACCAGATGACGTCAGAGCAATGAGTCCGCGAAGGACAAGTGAGGACATTGAAGTCATGGGCCGCGAGGCACGGGAAGAACTCCACAAGTGAGCCGCATTCTCATCCTATGATCCCGATGCCGCAAGGCTAACATCTCACAGACATGCGAGAGCACTACAAGATTCTCTCTTAATGATCTTTAACCGAATAGAAGCTGTCCGGGAGGAACACGACAAGCTGGACAATCACAACAAGTTTTTGCAAAAGTATATTGGCGATCTCATGAGCACAAGCAAGATTACGTCTACTACTCGAGGCAGAAAATGATCCGCCACCACAGGAATGGTGGTGTGGAGGAGTAAGAGACGGGCGACGACGGCCATCATGCTATAACGATGGCGCCTATGATACCCAAACCAATATTGCGATTTTAAAATCGTTTTTACGGCGCCGAGGAAATGAAGTGAACGGATTACGCGATCACAAACGAAATTCGCTCGGTCACCATTTATCACATTACATTCTGGCATCCGCCTCGACCGAAGGCCTGGGCCCGACTTATTCGGGGGACTTTGATTCTGGGTGTTATCATCGAGCAGCACAACACGATAAGGGAGGAGGGATGGGTTGTGTGCTGCGAATTTTATACCAGACGGGGAACCCGGTGTTGAAAAAAGAGTTAATATACCATTGCCGTTTCATGACTTACATCAGCATCAGGACTTACCATTGGCTCACGGGATGGGTTTGAACGGAATTTGGCATCACAACGGCGTTTGCAGTTTACGGTTTATTTGGATTTTCGGCAGTCAATCGGAGGCCATTGACCTCAGTTGGCAATATGTACGTAGGCGTTGCTCATCATTGGGGCATACCATGGTTCCAACACTATGATTTGCGAATAGAGTCTACTCGTTCATTCGACTGCTACCTGTCCTTGGTCTTTTTTGGTGACGAATGAGATCTAGTGACCTTACAGATTGTGGGCCTCACCCATCCCTCCGGATCTGACAATGGAAGCGGCCGACTGTCCAATGCTCGTCTTCCGATACTGGGGACCGACAATCATCTGACTGGGATTGTCTCGCGATTCCCTTATCTGCAGCGTCGCGTTCTCTATCGCCGAGGACCACCATAGGTTATCTCGAGTTGCAGTGTTGGGTAGGACGCCAAAATTCGAGCTCCGTTGAACGACAGGAAGGGATCATCCAGGCTCGAGATCGATCTTCGCCACTTGTCACCGTCGACACCGCTACAACGGTCTCCCCAGACCCAACGATTACATTGGCGAGCAGCCCACCTGTGCTCGTTGCGCTATATCCACGTTGCGGCGCATGCAACTATGGGATGGCTGAGCGGCATTTCTGTCATATTGGATGAATCACCAATGCAGATGTTGTGATTCCCATGTTCCAAAGAATCGCTGGAAGAGGTGGAATGTGGGTTTCCCATATAGGCAATGCGCATGCGGTGTAAATCGACGTAAAGGGAGAATGGTGGTTTACGTCTCCCATCTGTCTGATCAGAATAGGGGTCTCGACGGGGATGCATGACTCCTGTGGAACGAAAGTCTGTTCCATCATATTGAGACATATGTCGCGACCGGGAGTCACGATACGGAAACGGAAGCGAAACCAATCGCTCGATACACGGCGGTACTATATTCATCGAACCCCCTCGAAGGGAAGAGGGTCACAATGGAGAGTGGGAAAGTGCAAAGCGATCCGATCCGTCCCATGTGAAATTCGAAATCCCATCCACCAAGGTGACGAGACGCCCGAATCGAAAACCCAAAGCCCTCCCTTGTGTAACCACACCAAAAGCTCGCCTACGAAGAAGAGAGATCCTCTAGAAGAATCTCCTTCAAGATTTTTCTCCCATCTTACCTACTTTCTCTCCCTCCAGGGAACCGAACCTATGGAAATATTGCCGCCCCCACTACTGCGACAGATTGCGATTGGAAATCCCAAACACTACTTTTCGGAAGATTTTTAGTAAATAGCATTCTTTTATATTATAATCACTATATGACATTTCGAACAATCCCATCCCTTCAGCGATCTAGACTCTCCGTAATATAACGCCTAGTGCATGTAGCATGTAGGTGGTGGTTATTAGTCATCGTGTCCTCGAAAATATGTTTAAGATATGTACCATCATCAACAGCGAACCCTGCCTCCTTTCGAGCAATCTCCACAGCGCGGGGGGAACAAAAGCATGGGGGTACTATACGCTTCTCCTTTCATATACATTCTTCCCCAGGATTCTTGAAGTGCACATATAGAACAATAGTATTCGTCGAGCGACGAGTTGAATAAGCCACCCCCATCATGGTACATATCCCATATCTTGTCTCCCGCTCGTACGAAATCTATCTCTTGTAAGATCTCACATCTCAATAAAGTCTCACCGGTCCGCTGCATGTGTGGAAGGGTAGGCAGATTACCGTTTCTTTCTAACCAACCCAAAGCGAGGCCTTTCTTTTTCTTAGGGGTATCCCGCGGCGGCACGTGGGATCATGGCTGGTTGGTTGGCTAGGTGGATAGACAGATGGATGGGAAAAGACGGAAATGGCATTTCTTTTTCATGATCCTTTTCTTTTTCACGCTTCCGCATTTCGCTCCAGATATCGATTTCTACCGCAGCGTCTCGAAACCTATTGGTTTCCCGATTGCCGCCAATCATGGCCGCGCTAGAGACATACCATGTAACCGTCCATCCATCGATAGGCTGATGCTACATGCGAATCATATTCTTTCCGCTGTATTTAGTCGCCCGTCGCGGTCTCTTCCTTCTTTCTTGGACTAAGCCATCTACATACAGTGCGTCTCTGCCCTGCATGTGCTGCTTGTCTTATCTACATGTATCTACCCGCCAAGAGGCGTAGGTACCTAACATGAATCTCCCTATCTACCTACACGTACCTACATATACCTACCTACCTAAGTTAGATGTATTAGTTAGCTAGATAAATCGCTTCTCCCTTTTTAGAAATATTCAAGATCCTACATTCCCCTCGATCAGCAAAAGCTGAATAGACAGACAGCCCTCGGCTAGATGCGGCTGGGCCTTGATACTCCGAAGTTGTGGTACCGGGGGTGAATGTGTGATCAATAAAGGGTACCTGCCTACGGGCACGGCACGCAAGTCATACCTACATGCTTCTTTTCATGATGTACATGACCGCGTGTCTTCGTGACGTCCCAGACCCGAAGCGGTATTTCTACCGGAGCGAAAGCACATCAGCCGCATGCATGAGGATCCAGGGAGTGTCCCTGAGAAAAGAGATCACTGCATGAATTCAAGCAGAGTATAAAAGATACCTCAGATATTGTATGCCCCCAAGCCCGGGAAAACATCAAGCCACGGCAGAATGCGTTGATGAATATCTACCTACCTACCTATTTATAGACAGCTATCACATTCACTTACCTAGGTATCTATCCTTATTCGATGAATAAGCCACAAGCTTCCCTATCCGTGGGCTTCTCCGATGCGACAGAGCTTCACCGGTAGACCGGTGTACGGACACTGACCAACGCGGTCTCAAATGCAACCCTGAAAGCGATAGAAATATGCGGCTTCCAACTCTCCCTCTACCTGCCGGTGGCTGCATAGATTTAAGCGCCTTAGATAAGCTATCGGCCGGATTCTTCTGAGGACGTGGCATCCCCTGGACGGGTAAATGGGCATTTCGACCAGAACAAAATCATGGGATACACTGTCACATTTTCTATCTCGACAGTGCTTGACACGGAGGCCATATTCAAGTGGCGCACGATATTTACGAAGCTCTAGAACTCCCCACTTCCACGCGAATTCGAAGGGCTAGACACCTACCTAGTTATTCAGCCAAGAAATATCAGGATAAGAAATCAATATGCACGCTACAATGCGGTTCAAAGCAACTCCCTTGCCGACTACGTCCATAGAAGATACAAGTATTCAGGCGTCTAAACAACACTACCACAACGCCAAACCCGAATTCTTGCGGGCCTCAGAAGAAACCAAACTCACGTGAACCACCCGGGGTTGGACCAGACGATCCATCAATCCTGCCATTATTATTCCCCCTGGGGAGAGAGCGGGCTCGTCCGCAGTCTATCTAACAACAAACCGCCCCAGCGATCAGCAAGACACCGGCTCCTGGCTGCTCCTGATACCTGATGATCGACTCGAGCCAACGAAAAAAAACTAACTGTGTAGAGACCGGGTCGCAAGTGGGCAATAGAAGGATGAAAAAACCTCCGCACGTGCGAGGCCGGGATCCGGGATGCAATAACGTCCTGACGTCGATCCCTTAGTTAGAAACGCGGCCGCCCTGCCTTTTTTTTTTTTCTTTTTTTTTTTCAAAATCGCAATTCATCAATCAGATAATCAATGAACCCCCGAGTCCGGGGCGGCGTGCACGCCCCCTTCCTCCCCCTCCTCCCCCCCAGCCCGGACATTTTCTCCGGGTCCCTTGTTGCATATATCTAGCGTAGCCCACGTAAAGCTGGGGACAGGAACATCGTCATATCCCATGGATAGGTACGATACCATGTACGTAGCATTAGCCAGACGCTTAGTACCCCATCTAACCCATCAATCAATCGCTAGGCTAGTCGCTAAGTAAAGATAGTCTGGCTATCCACCTAGACAGCTCACCTGAGACACGCGGAGAAGATAGGGGTCGAGCTGTCAAGTTCCTGGCCGGCTTAGTGCATACAACGTACGTCATTCTCAGAAGAGACAAGTTGCTAGGCGTAAAATGTGTGGGGGGCAGGACAGCGACAAGGCGACGCGAGAGGGGATCTCGATCTCGGGCGCCAGCACTAGACTAAATAGGCCAAGGTGGGGTTGAGCACGCTATGATATACTCCAGGTCTATCTATCTAGGTATCTATCGGTGAAGAAAGTTCCTTGGGTCTCAAGGGTTGAATGAGGGTGGCAATCCCTGCAACTTGCCGGATCCCTCCCCATGGATGGATGCATGGTTTAGAAAAACATAAGGCTTACTACAGTACTGCACTTCTCTCTCGACTAAGATAAAAAGGATGATGGGAGACGGCATTGTGGGATATGACATCCGGGAGCGCTAACTAGGTAGACTATGTAGAATCAGGGGTAATGAGGCGTAAGTGCTTTTACAACTCATCTCATCACGTCACATAGCAGCAGTGTCTTAGATGAGCTGTCGGGGAATAATAAGTGGAAGTTATAATATGATGGTATATATCTATGTATCCAAGCGCCAGATACAACAGAGCCCTTGCTCCAGACTCCGAACTATGTATGTAATGACGTAGAAGCCGCATGCATCTAGGAGTTGGTAAAACGAACCATCCGCTGTACCTTGTGAGAAAAGACTTCAAGGAAATAAGCATTAGACTGTAGTGAGCGTGGAGCAATGCTTGTAACGCCGATCCCCATTACCGGATTATAACCTAGGCTCACGCCCGAAGAGAATTAATAACATTACAAAGAGATAAGACGGTGATGAATTCTATGCCGAGCCTGTAGCGCTATAGGTAAGTAGATAAAAACCAGAACAATCCGCTTTCGTATCAATATCCGAAGCTATCATGCTGATGAACCGGACACCTCCCAGGATGCTCGACGAACCACGCCGTGATGCAGGATCTGTGAAAGCGACATAGACACTCCAGACGGGCCATAGGAACGCCAACCTCGAATTCTTCTAGGCAGATGGTGCATTCTGCAGAGTCGACGCAATCCTTTTCCGTCGCCAAGTATGGAAACATGCCAGTTCTACGAACAGTCCGAGGCGGCGTGTTGTGATTCCCCGATCCCGGCGCTGGGCTGTAGGTGCTATGGGCTGTAATGCATGAATTAATGTGCGACTCACGACGTGCCTCAAAATTGGGCAACTCTCGAGAGGGTAGCTCGCGATGACATATCGGGCACTCGTCCTCCTCCGCAATCTGTGGCGGGGGCGGCAGCGGGCGGTTTCTCGGCGTGTTCGAGTTTGAAGAAGACGCTGTAGCATAGTCTGAAAGAGCAGTGTCCAATACGCGACGGTTCAGGTAAGAATGTCGATACCCTGGGTATTGTTGTGGGTGGTAAGCTGGGGGAGTACCAGTCATGATGCGGCCCTGAGGTGGCAAGAAAGCAAAATTCGATGGAAGTTGCGAATGTCCTGGGCCAGAATGCTATGATAATGTTAGCATAACCCTCTAAAAGGTGATAAGAATTAGACCAACCATAGTGACGCTTCGTCCCCTAGAGTAGGCATCAGAAGGCATTTGGGATGACATGAACGATAAGTAGCGACTGTTATTGTTTTCGCCGTTATAAGTACTACTGGAACTACTTTGAGATCGCTGATGTGGTGATCGCGGCGAGAACTGGCCCGCAGGATTTTGGGCTTGCGGCGGCGTAGTATTCGGATCCGGAACACATGGGTTACACAGCCGGACCTGCTCGCCACCTCCGAGGGCGCTGAAGTCGGCAATACTACCTTCATCTCCGAGCCACGAATATCGTGCGTATGGCCGTTCACCGGGTGGCCGCACAATAAATTGATGTGGTATAGTGATTCTATGCGGAGAGCATGAACTGCATACAACCCGCCCACATTTTCTGTCTCGGTTAGCCTCGACATGGAGTCCCCTCAAATCAACGTAGCAAACCTACCGGCAGTGATGCTTCCTAACAAAAAAGCTAAATTGTGTGCGGCATATTGGACAATAAGTTACCTCACTATCCGGTTGCCATCGCGGGAGGCTTATCCCCGCCTGCAGTCTCGGTGGCCTCCCGCTCAGCCGCGAAGAAAGTAATGAACTTGAGGCTTCAGAAGGCGCTAATGCCCCACCGAGTCCGGAGCCGGATTGCACATAACTGGTGTATCCCGAAGATGGCTCGCTTGGTGGGCTTGGAGCCGACTGACCTAGAAATTGCGCCAGACTGATACGATCGTCTAGCCCAGGAGGGCCCTGTCCATTATGAGATATCGGTGGTGAAGTTGAAGCTGATTGTTCAGCAGAGGAGCTACTAGGTTCTACCCGTAGGCGCCTCATATCATAAGTAAGGGTATGTTCGGAACTTGATGTATCTTCTTGATTTTGTTGGTTGCTAGACTCTTCCCTATTTGTTGCATCTTCTGTTGTGTTATTGACTGGGGGCGACGTGGCTTCAGTTTGTGCTGGCTGGCTACCAGTCTCCCCCTCAACACTAGAGACGATATTATGTTCCTCGGGACTTCTCTCGATCATATGTGTCGGACAGTCGTGATAGCGGGAGCATTCTTGGCCAAAAAAATCGGCGTTCTGATAAGGACAAGCAGGCGTATCCGGCGCTCCGCTGCCAGCGTACGAGCTTGCCGACTCAGTATCACTTATGTCGGCAGCATCCTCCCCAGAGAAGCGGGGTGTATGTGCTCCATTATTACTATCGGACATTCTGCGCGCTGGAATTATTTAATCGAATCGGAGAGGCGCTGATAGGACAATCATAGGGCGAGAGTAAGACGGAGATTCGCTAGTTGGTCGAATGCGTTTACGGGACGGGATAGTTAAGACGGAGGCAAGTCTATACAATGCTGCGAACGAGACATTAGCGAAATGTCTAGCTATAATCCCAATAACGATGGTTTATTCGGCATACCTACCTAACCTATGGATTTGTTCGTTGAGGGGCTGCGATCCTAGCCTCCCTAAGGTACACACGGACCTTTTTCCTCCCAGCCTGCAGGGAATCAATCGAAAGATATGATATATAACGGTCAACGTTCGTAAAGGAATGAAAAGGCGCGAATTCAAATATAACATAAATGTCTTCCCCGTGGCAAGGCGGACTGGACGATGTGCGACTCACGCGCTGTTGATGAGAGAGGCTCGAATGATGTTGACGGGAGACGGGAAGTTACACAGTCGCCAAGCATTTTCCACATGTTTGGTCTTATCTTATCGGTTAACTCGGGGGTCTCGTGCTTGGCGAGAAACCGTGGGGTTTATTCGGTGGATCCCAGCTAGTACGATTTTATCTTTGCAATGCCAAAATTGATAGGCAATACTTCTGATTGTATGGATCTCTCATATAAAATCAAGTATACATGTATCTCTTTGACCAAATCTGGGCTTAATGCTTTTTACATCATGTACAAACTGTTAGTATTTTGTACATTATGTTAAGGTAGTACAAACTTGAGGTACATTACTGATGTAACATTGGAATCTCGCACGTGCATACCACATAAATAAGTTGTGTCACATGTAATTGCCCCTGATATGAGTCCCCCTCCCCCCTATTGAAAAAAGTGACCACCAAAAAAAACATGAAGCAAAAGAAAAACATACAACACTTGGGATTCGCCAGTCGTCACCGACCTGACTACTGATCAAGCAATATCTAGCTTATCGTTGGGAGAGCGGACGGGATCCCGAGTTTTCCAGATTTTATGGTCGTATGTAATAGTACTGAGTGTTGAAAATACTTATGTATGTGACAAAGACTATGTCGCACTCTTCCTCGGAAGAATCGAGTAAACCAAAACACAGCCCTTTGCTCCCCGGCTCTACAAGATGAGGATAAGCAGACATTGCCCTTGGCCATAATAGCCTCTTAGTCGAAGACTAGCAATATGGTCAAGCTAGGTTGGCGCGGACTGCTGTTGAGCTATGGGCGTTCCCGAAGAGAGGAGAAACCATTCAGTAAAGAGGGGGATAAAATGCAATAATCTATTTTCCTCATTTCGATCCCATTATGATACCGAATTCATAACTGGTAATATCTTTTCGGCAATCAAAGAATCTACTAGACAGTCCTTGAAGTCTAAAGACACTTTACGGAATAAAGAAGCTCATGTACAATCCAATAGTTAAACTCCCCAGGTATTCATTGTTGCACCTCTACCCTTTAATTGGCTACATATCTCAAAGGCACGAAGTCTCATTGTGTTTGCTTGCCGCCCACGACGTTAGATCCATACTCCAGGGAAGAAAGATTCCCACGGCCAGAAAGTGTTTGGGTGAAACTGATGTGATAAGACTACATTTTTCGATTGATTGTGACATACGCATAATGAATCTGACATGGCTCAGGCGTCCAGTCATGATTTGCTTCATCCCATCTCCAACCTCTACACACCAACTCACACATTAGTCTCTAGCAAAAATCTATCATCAAATTCTCAATGTCAGGTTTTCTTTCATCATCAACAATGCCTTAGTTATAGCTAGGACTCAATCAATGCATTATTTTCTTAGTTTGTAATGACGCCTTTGCAATAATCTAGTACCACTGTCACTTGTGTTTTGTGGGAAAATTGAAACAATATTTCCCCTTAAAAATCTTATATAGATAGGTACCTACCATTCCTTCTAACATTCTGTCTATTACCATAATCTTTCCCCGTCGAGCAAGAGGTTCGTCACAAGTTCGAAACGGAACTTGTTCTGTTCTTCTTTTCTGGAAATACCTTCCCATTAAGTTTGGTACTTTATCTATTGATAACCCTCGTATCTCGGCGACAGTTAACCTGTAGTTTCTGCAGTCTAAGATGGATAGCTCAATGCAAAAGCCAAACTACATCCTGCTCTCCGAGCAGCTTACAATCCTCCGGGCTCCACCGACATTCCCCCATCTTGAGTATGGTGAGCTCTATCTGCTTGAGGATGGTAGGGATACCTTCTTCCACCCTCCAACGGACTTCCTCCTTTGGGATGGGCGTACTCGCGGTCGTAAGTTGATTCATACCCTGTGTTAAGGCCTTAGGGTGTGTGGTCTATGGCTGAGCCACGATTGTATACGAGCTCGTTGGAAACTGTATACTAACTATTATCTTTATAGTAGGACAAATTGCAGCCGTCGTTCAGAACATTGTAATCCCCGCCAACGTGTTATGCGACTACACCCTAGCATACGAGACATTTGGGTTCCTCTACGCCGATGGGGCCTTAGGGAGCCTGAAGAATATTTATGTTGACCTAAGCAGTAAGTTCTTTGTGCTGAAGGACGCCATCACTACTCTTGGCATCTTTGACCCCACGAGCACGATCATAGCCCCAGATCTCGAGGAATACAACGAGTTGGTAGGGGTGATTGACTCTTCCGTGCCCATACTGCCCAGCAAAATGGCCGAATGCTGGGTGGAGCACAGTCTGCTTGCACTTGAGGGCAGCCAAGAAAAGCGTAACTGGGTTGACTTTATTGGAGAGGCGCTTCATGGCTGGACATCAACTATGGCGAAACTTAGCCACGAGATCCACGACAGTGAGACGGATGACTTTGACGATGGACTTTTGATGCACCCGAGCGGAATCTCGTGGTTAGAATACATCGAAATCAACGCGCCTAACTTCATTCCTACTTATACGGTTACGAGATTCTCGGAGCGTGATCGCATTCAAGGAACGGTTTACGAGGGATGTGCGCTGCTGCCTGAGGGATATAACTTAAGTGAGACTGAGAACTGGTCACCGATGTAGTTGGAGACTTGTTTTGGTAATGATTTATGCTGGCGTTGGTAGTTAGGCACCTTCTAGAGGCCACCAGCTTGGCTTTTCGTAAAGTATCGCCTATCTCTAGAATCACTAGGGATACTCACTGCCAGAGAACCATCCATAATCCAAGAAGGGATTCTCTCCATTTTTATGGAGATACTGTTACTCTAACTATGCGACAGGACGGTGCTATAGCTAGCTTACTTTTATAGCCTTAGGATAGTTATACTAATCATTCGACTTTATTCATTCCCCTCGTCTATGAAAGGGTACATACCTACCTGAAGCATTTCCTAATTAGGCACGTATCACTGGTAATCGGGTGATGTGATTGGTTCATGCAGCTACGTAGGATTGCATTTTGTGTAACATGTTTATCTCCCGAGACTTTTCCTATAATTATCTTATACTGAAAACATTATTATCTACCCTGGGTCTAAAGTATTAAAGTCTATATCACGATAGCGAGTTCTATTCTCCAACTCAATTAATGTTGGATCTTCGGTTCTTGGTCCACAGTTGGGGCCCAGAAGATGATAGAGTTCTATTTTACCATGAATGTCTACCTACCTAGGTAGGCATGTCTAGATTGACGCAAATTCCTCAACTTTACTCTCGCACCAATCGAAATACTCGCGGGATAGCCCTGAGCCTCCTTCCTCCACCGACTTCAGGGAGAGGACGATATCTTCTCTTTGTCCCGGGTGCCATCTACCATTGCAGATCGCATATCTACCTGCTACGGCTTCGTCCATAGTAACCGACTCAGAAAATGCCATCCACATATACGTTTCAGCCCCATGAACCGGGTCCCTCAGGAGCGGCCGATTTACATAGTAGAGTAGACTTGGGACGTGACGCCAGATATTCGTGACATAGTTTCCTGCAACGCATGTAAATAAAATGATCATTTCAAACGTCAGTGTATTGGGTAACAGACCTGGGTTTCCTGCGATGTGGACAACACCCGTATCACTCTGGCGACGAGCAAACTCGCTAGCCAAGAACCAATTCGCGGTCTTGGATGATGCATACAGCTCATTTTGGTCTTTCACGCTCTGACTGTCTTTCAGGAACTCTTTTCGGATGCCACCTTTCGGGCTCATCAACTCAACCAGGAGCGAGGCAGACCAAATAACTCGAACATTATCCTTCGGACTCTTCTTGGCCGTCCTAGAAAGAATCGGCGTGAGTAATCGCGTCAATAGGTAAGGTCCCAAAGAGTTAATGCTGAAGTGGTACTCGTGGCCTTGTTGGGTAAGGGGCGCATTGCTCCTAGCCCCAGTTACCCGCGTTGTTGAACAGGACATCAAGCCGACCCTCGGGTCCTTCATGTTCAAGAAATTGCTGTGCAGCTGTCTTGACAGTTGTGAAATCGGTCAGATCCATTGGAATGAACACCAAGCTTCCCCGCTTCGCATGAGCATCCTGTCCTTCTGCTTCTGATCCGGCCTGGTTGTCATAGTAGGCTTGTATACGCGAAATGGCGTCTTCCGCGTGTTCCTTGGACCTTGTCAGGATGTATACTTTGGCTCCTGCGCCGTACAGGATGCGCGAAAGCTCATATCCAAGACCGGAAGATCCGCCGGTCACAACGAAAACACGGCCGGATTGGTTGGGTAGATTAGCTTCGGTAAGCGGGGCGCCATTCCGAGGAGGAAAGAACTGAGTCCAGATTGCACTTAAGGACATTGTGAACATGATGGTAGTAGACAACGAAGACGTACGTAGCGATGTTGGTCGAATCATGATGCTGACCACATAAATAGGTGGTGTTGGTGTCCCCGCTCTCCCGAAAGGGGCCAAGCAGGGGTGAGAATCCTAGGACTTCCCGCGGCACAGCCCACCTTGTACTTTACAAAGGTACACAAACCTCACGACTTATTACTTTGTATGGTGTCAGGCCGGCTAGCGATCTTGTTTTACAATATCCCAACATCCCGATCAAAGGCTTTAATTCGAAGCCCATCCATCACTAAAAACCTCACAAACGCCGGTCTAAGCGATGCTTGTGTAACAATAAGCTCACTGGGCGTAGTCTCATAAATGACTGGAATATCTAAGCAAGAACGTAGAGAAGATGGACCAAGCAAGAAACCTCCTAAGTAACAATTTCTTCTCGAATCCGGGTTATGATTCATCGATGTATGCACAATAGGACATGTCACGAAGGAGAGGAATGATGCCAAGGCGGAGTAGCCCTTGGGTACTTAGGTAGGTAGCTCATTTTTATCTATAGTAACTCTTTGCCGGCTCCCGACTCTCCAATCAGGTAAGTATTGCTGGGTATTTGGAGACTTGATATTTAAGTTTAGAGATATGCAACCTCTTCTTAAGACTTTCATGCGAGTTGAACCTGTCAATTGAGTCATTGCGGAGTTTGTGGCTTGCAAATGCCATCCACTCAGAGACTCTAGAGCAGCATCAAATTTCCGAATCGGGTAATGTTCATGATCATAGGGCGCCCGATTGTTACGATCCATGCAGTCTTTTTCTTGGCAAAGGCTTCTATCATGCAGGTACAAGGAACAGTTGAGTGAGTCACATTATAGCGACCCGACAATCGGGATGAATAGACTGGCAAGTTTAAGTAAAATCGCGGGGTATATAAGAATAGTTGGCGGCAGCACTTTAGTCTTTAGGAGGTCTAAGTGTCCTCACCAAATCCAATCGTAACTCTAATTGAAATTATACCTACAAGCTACCTCCTCAACATTAGGTGCATGTATATGTACCTAGGTATATAAGTTGGAACCTGTATCACCCCGGGGTAGCGACGTTACTCAACATTACTCAACAGCAAACAACACAATGTCATCACATGAAGCCGCCATCGTGGCACCACGGAGTATACCGAGCAGACTGGCAACGTACGACACAATAATCGAAATTGCGCTCGCATCCGACACCAGAGCGATATCCATTATCGGTACCAACACATACACCGCAGCCTTCGGCGAATCAGTTCCCGAGGAGGATCTAGCAGACTTCCTCGAGACAACATACTCGGTCAAAGCCGTAGAGGCAGGCTTATTAAACGCGCACGAGACAAATATCATTACATTCGTAGCCCGCGACGCGCCGACAAATAAGGTGCTCGGCTTCGTCCAGCTTGTGCGCAGCCATTCGAACCCATGTCTCGAGGGTGACGCCTTGTCACACGCCGAACTCAGGAGGCTGTACGTCGACACTGCGGCGCACGGCCGGGGCGTCGGAAGCAAGCTCATCAATGCCGTGGAAAGCAAGGCAAGGGCCGAAGGCTTCAAGACGTTGTGGTTGACGGTCTGGGAACACGGCTCAGACGCTCAGAGACTTTATCAGAAGCTGGGATACGTGAAGAAAGCCGATGTTGATTTCCCTATAGGCACCAGCGGAAATTGCGTCCACAAGGATTGGCTGCTCGCAAAGAGCCTATGAAGACAGGTTCTTGCTTTTTGATTGGCTGTGACTTGGTGCTTGGGCGCACGGATTGGGTTACCGCAATAGGCGTGGACGGACATGAAGAATGGAATACATTTAGCAAAGGTCTTGTTAGATAGTAGCCTTTACAATACTGGATGTGTTAGTCTATACGCACTAGGAATATATAGGACAAATTTCGAAACCCTTGGTGACAAATGAGAGTCTAAGGAGACAAAGGGACCTGTCTGTATGAACAGCTGGAACCCAACGCCAGGATAGCTGAGAGGCTCTTCGCGGAACAATATCAGGTTTACCCCTACCGATGATATGAAACAGTGAGTATACGCATCATGGGCTCCATTCACAGAGGAGAATTGGTATTTCAGTAGATCCGACATCCTCTCCGGAAGAAAGTCTTTAGGGACCCATTGGACCATACGGTCCTTTCTGGCTTCAGGTGTTGGATGCGTCAGTAACCGCCGTTGAAACCTATTTCTGTATACCAAGTTTTAAAAACCTCCTCCCATAATCTTATCGTCGTGGAAGTGTTCACATCTAGATGTGTGTAATCCAATCCTCCCAGGAGTTCCATGAGGTCGTCGCAAAGGTAGAGCTCGTCATGTGAGAGTTAAGTGTAGTTGTCAATCTTGGCAAGCATCGTTTGGCGTGGAATCAAGCATTAGTTCAGCTTGATTGTTGTTTTATTTGCTCGGATGTACCTTGTGAATGCTTTATATCAACGCTTCTCGGTGTGTTGTCTGGATCTGGTGGTAATGACAAACGGGGAATCAATTGATTCAATTGAAGATACGAAGTTACAGACAATGAGGTTGGTATGCTACAGTATGGAGAAGGGATTCTGATGTGTATTATCAATAATCCAGAATGATACAGCCGGGGAGATTCTTTGCTGTGAGTAGTCGAGTCTTTGGCGGTTCCAACACTGATATGACAAGCAGTTGTGAAGAGTTCAGGGTTTACAGAACAATTATTGACAACATCCATCTCCCGAAATATTTGGTCGGGTTAGTAGTTTCCCGCCAGACAAAAGAGAGGTTATTCAAGGTTGCGATATACCAAATTATCGGACGATATTACGAGCTGAGGAAGTATGTAGGTACTTTACATATAGAAGCTAGCCTACAAAGTGTTCTAACCCTAACCCTAACCCTAACAAGCTGCTGTTGAGGCCGACACCCTTGTCGCTACAATTTTGTAAGGCCAAATTATATCGTGACAACAGGGTCAAACTTTAGGTACCTACCTACCTAAGTAATCTGTTTACATCTACCTAGGTATGCAAAGAGGGCATGGTTGAATCCAGAGGAACGCCTTCATCAGTTCAGTAGATTATGCGTTATACCTAGGTAAGACAGGCATCTGTAATTTCACCTCCCTTGTCTGCGGATCTCAATACGCGTCACCCTACCCGCTAGAATCTGTTTTAGGTGCCATCGCGCTGGCTTGCTCAGGAATATCGCCCATAGGGGCTGATGGTAACTATGATTCCTTCATAATGGCTTCCGTTCAATGCACCCGTCGGCATTCCTTCTTCGGCTATAAGAGCACGCTTGACTCCTCCGCTGGCAATTGTAGCAGCCTGCCTTCCCTAAACTACGATTATTGCAAGATCAGGTTAAGGAACGACTAGTACTATGTATTGGCGCACGTTGCTACTCCTGGCCCCGTTGGTCAGCTCTGCGGCGGCCGGATCGGCAAGGCAAATTTGGAACTTCACATCCTATGTCGACATTGAGAATAGCATCCTTCGTCCCAATGGACAGCTTCTTTTCACCACCTTGACCGGCCCCGAGCTCTACATGATTGATCCCTCCACAGCCAGTCCCAAAGCTGAAGTCGTTGCATCCATGGCCGGCGCAACCGCTTTGACCGGCTTAGCTGCCATCGACCACGACAAGTTCGCCGTCATCGGTGGTGTTCGTGGCACCTACAATTACACCGACGAGACCATATACACTGTTGACTTCGGCTCACCCAACAGCACCGTAGTTGAGACAGCCATCACGCTCCCGGATGCCGTCATGCTAAACGGCATGGCTTCGCTGCCATCTAACTCGCACGTCTTGCTCGTCGCCGACTCCCGCGTCGGGTGTTTATGGCGCGTGGACCTCGACGCCGGCACCGCGATCAAGGCCGTCTCGGACGACGCCATGCTGGCGCCCGCCAACGCGACGGTGCCGATCGGCGTCGACGGGCTCAAGATCGCGGGCGGGTACGCCTACTTCACCAACGTAGCCAAGCTGAGCTTCGCGCGCGTGCCAATAACTAGCGACGGCTTGACGGCGACGGGCGCTGTTGAGGTGCTGAGCTATCTCGACAACGACATCGATGACTTCGCCGTGGATGGCGCCTACGCGTATGCGGCGCAGCACCCGAGCTCGGTCACGAAGGTCGATCTCGAAACAGGGGAGACGGTGGCAGTCTTGGTGAACGATACCACTATGGCGGGGGGGCCGACGAGCGTCACGCTCAAGGAAGACGGGTCCCATGCCTATCTGACCACGATGGGGGATCAGACTACTGGTGCTAGTGGGCAGATATTTGAATTTGAACTCGGCTTCTGATAGACAAGGCACAGCGCATATATCAAATAGGTGTTTGAGTGTACCCGGAATTTGAAAAAATATGAGCGAACCAAGGACGGGACAGCACTGTAAATATAGCGTGTATGTACAGGGAAATCAGTGCTAAAGCGAGCTATAACTATAGCAGGCTACAGCGTAGGCCCCCTTTCCTTGGCTTTTAAGTGCCAACATCACGACTTTCTCAATATAAAAATCGTCGCCGTAGGCTTCTAATGCCGTTTAGGCATCATTTATACGCAAAAATGAATGCAACTCCGGGGAATTGAACCCCGATCTCGAGCTTGGAAGGCTCGAATGCTGACCATTACACCAAAGTTGCTATCATGTATAAGAATTTTTTATTTGCTATTTGGTCTAGTACTGTGCAAACTTGATCAGCCAATCCAAAATGCCTCTAGACCGACTTAGATGGAAGAGCGGTCGAGACTAGGTGGGTGGGTCGGCGTACTGCGGCGATAACTTCTAGGGTGGGCTTGGTAGTTTTCACCTCTTTAGCGAGGTGAAAAGGTGAAGTTCAGTGCCTGTTCATAGAGTCGGAACCGGGTAGGAAGCACTTATACTGTAAACGGGTGAGATCATGTACTTAGCATTACATCTATGATCTGATAAGATTCGAGTTAATAATTGTACGACGTTAGAGTGACACCGTCCAACGACCCTAGTTCCCTAATAGGTAGGTAGGACTTGGTGTATCGTTTGCTTGCATGGACTTGTAGATATGTGGTCGTCTCATAGCAGAAATCATCACAGTACTCTTTTTATAACCTGATGTTCGGGATCCGGGATCCGACATCGCTGGGAGCAAACATGAAATTGACGCACTGAGGGTATAACTTCACCTATGGGATGAATTAGTATAGAGAAAGAATAGATATATAAGGAGGGTTTAGGAGTGAGAGTGGTTGACGTCGGATGAAATGTTCGTAGCAACTGCATCAATACTTATATGAAGCCTCAGATACTAGCGCTCATCTATACATACCACGACACAACAACTCACGATGAAGACGGAAACCATCCTCACCGCGGTCCTCGCAACCATCACTACTCTCTGCGCCGCATCCCCTACCCCCATTCCTCCTTCGAACTCTACAGCGCCCTACGAGCTTGCCGTCGCACCCAACACCAACCAGCAGTTCACATGCCAGACATCTAGTCTGAGCCCAGGGCTCGACTACGTAAAGGAAGCAGTCGGATACTTTCGCGGCTTCGGCCCAAGGGACATGTGCGGCACGAACGGCGGGTGCGAGCAAATGTACAATGGGGTTGGGGTCCAGGTGTCTGCGTGCGGCATCCAGGGAAATACCACTTGCCGCGAGGTCAGCCACATGCTGCACGTCCTGGTTACCCGATGCGACGAGGTGGTAAACCATATACCCCGCGTTGGTGGCGGGTACTGGTTTGGACCGGAGAATAGCGGCACGTTTGTCACGCTTGCGCAGGAGGCGTGATGAGTACCTAGATGGTTTGTGTTGCTCAACCCGGAGCGCTGCTTACGGTCATCTTATAGAGGGAGTGGTAGTATAGATGTATCAGGATGCTCTTGTAAAAAGTGGCAGCTGGTAACAGTCGGCTACATTGGTATCTACCTAGAGAGTAGTTCGCCGGAAGGCTTGGTGCTGAACACCGCGGAACTTAAGAAAATCGCATATAATTCAATTATTTGACATTGTTACTAAACAATCAGCATTGCTCGTAACTACTAAGTATCGGCACCCCAAGACTTCAAAAAGAGAAGAGAAGGTCGTCATACCCATCACAGTCGGGTATCTCCAAGGCAGGTGAGCTTATCCAAGAAGACTGTAAACGACAGAAGCATCCTGTCTGGACACATCTCACGTCTCCGCCCCAAAAGCCGGGAATCGCGGGGCCGAAACCTCGAAATCGCACGAGAACCGGACGATGTAATCGCTATCGCTGCCGGACTGATGCACGATGACGCCGCTGGGGCTGGTGATAGTAAGGTTGAAGAGGCCACCCCACTGGCCATTGGCAAACACGAAGCGCAGGGGATGGAACCGGCCGCCATCCAGGTCGGTCCTGAAGCTCGCGGAGCCGTAGTGGTTGTCGCCGAGGTACGTCCAGACAGCCTTGGCGTCGGCGTTCTCGTCCGTCCACCCGGAGTACGCCTTCTCGCCGACCCACGCGAGCACCACGTCGTCCACGTAGGTGATGTCAAACTGCCAGGTTCCGCCCTCGCAGGCGTACAAGTAGGCGTGCTGGTTCAGGGCGAAGTAGGTGTTGTTGAGCTCCTCGGTGGATCCGTAGAAAGTGGTTGTGTCTGGGTTGGCGTCTGTGTAACCTAGATGCTTGCCGATCCATGGTGTTACGTCCGAGTAGACCGGTTCTTGTGTCTTGAAGATATCGGCGCTGAAGCCGGGGTAGCCCTCGCCGTCATTATGGAGAGGATTGCTGTAGTAGGCCCAGTCCCATCCCTGATTTAGGCAGTGGATTGGCTTGGGGCAGCTGGGGCATAGTTCCACTGGCGGAATGATGGCGGCGCTCATGGGAATTGAAGCCAGTGCTAGCTGGATGAGTTTCTGGAGGTTGCTCTTCATGGTGTAGGTCTATAGAATAGTCTGCGAGTCGTCGTTTTATTGAGATGGGCGAAAATGGTTGATGAACTCTTGTTGGATATAGAAGGCCTCTCTGTATATATAGTAGAAATCATCGTTTCTGATGGCCTCTCACTGCCTGCTGAAACCTTCCACATGCTTGACGCTCATCTCAATCTGCTTTACATGCTGGTGTAAGAACATGTGGTGGCAGCTCCAGTAGGTGAAGAACTTATGGGTTAAGTTGCGATCTGCATCAATAGTATAGAAGAACATGACAGAAGGGAGGTGATATTGCGCTTTCAGCTAAGTTCTCTTGTGGTCGTCTACACGCTGGGCAGTGATACTATTTGTTAAAGAGATGCAAAGGGATATACCTTCATTGGCAGCTGAAGGTTCAGCCGTCAGCTGCTTGAAGCTCCAACCCCAATGGTGATGCAGACCATGCAGGACTAGTCACAATATTGATATTTCACTACCCTTTTCGGACAATAGCAATTGAAGTCTATGGCTCTTTTGAATTAGATAACCAGTATACATTGGTAGGCATTCTTCATCCGTATCTAAGATTTGATTGGGGAAGAAATATGCTACTACAGTATTAGCGACAGTTTGAACACCGTCTTTCAGGGGTAACTCAATAGCTGCATTAGATGTCATAACCCAAAATGGGCCTCTATATGCAATTAATCATGCCACCTCCGGATAGACCATATCCGATCAAGCCGCCTGCGGGTAAATGACATCTCCTCTTTTCCCATCAAGTTAACCCCGAGCAAGGAACAATGCTTCGGAAGCAAGTATCTTGCGATATTTTTTTCCAAGTAGTTGGCGCGGCAAGAATACCATGAATGAGCAAGAGTTGGCATTCAGAGACAGGGACAATTCTCTTCGCCCCGAAAGCCAATCCACCCAAGGCACAGCGGCTGTAAACGAAGTGAGCCCAACAACGGGAAGAACCTTGGCAGACCTACCACCGGAGATACGAGCAATGATATGGCATTACGCCCTCCCCGAGTCTCGCGTCTTTAATGCACTGGTGTACGCCTCGGCGGGGCTCAAGATGCAGCTTTTGGAGAGGGGTAATTTAAAGATGCACCTTGCTGCGGTGTGCTTTGAGTCGCGTGAAGCTGTCAAGAAGGCTGGGTACATCCTTGCTTTTCGGGATGAGGATGAGCCTGACGATCCTGGCGTTTGGTTCCATCCAAGACGGGATATTATCGAGAGGACGATTTGGGGTCCGGGTGATTTCTGGGGCTTGAAGGGAGATGCTGGAGGCGGTTCCTAGACAGTACGTACCTATAACGTCCTTGCCCGCATGTAGCACGTCAGCTTACAGTGCATTGATGATTGCTAGATGCGATCGCGGCCTGTTAGAGCACAGCCATACTTTGTGAGATGGCGGGGAGTCAATTAATCCAAACTTGATATATTACAACTGAATCTTATTCAACCAATTACAAGTATAACACCTGCGCCTTACGGATATTCTTCCCGCTGACTTGTACAGAAGCGGCACCTTCGCCTTCGACTTGAAGCTCGAGTTTCTCGTTGGGCCAGAGTGTAACGTAGTTGTCTGACCAGAACACAGGCAAGACGTCTTCTCCATCCTCGTCAACAAGATTTAGCCGGATGAAGAACGCAGGGACGGAAGAGTGGTTTTCAATCACGACCGCGAGTCCCGACTCCGAATTTCCTAGCTCAACGGAGACATCGGCGGTCGGCAAAGCGTTTAGCGCTGTGTAATTGGCATACTGTGTAACCGGCGTGTAGAACCAGTCCGAATTGTCCCAGTCGAGAGTGTCGATGGTATTCGCCAACCAGTAAACGTTGCGACTAAGTGTGGTGTTCTTGTCATCAGTAAGGATGAGGCGGAGGAATGCGATATCCGCTACTGATTCCAACCCCTCTTCAATGTCTAATATGTCCTTACTGGTGTTGGGCTCGGTTTCTACTACTTCTTCAGTGCTGTAGATTTCTTCGCCATTCTTATCGATGACCTCGACCGTCACCGTTCTCGACCTTTTTTGATCTAGCGACCGATTGGTCAGATATATGAGTTTTCCATTATAGTCGAATGCTACATGTTCTTTCCGAGCACCCGTCTTAGCGCCGAAATAACTTCCAGCCGGGTGCGTGTAGAAGTCGAAGAGGTTCCAGTGCAAACTTGGCCAGGCGTTATTCAACATCCAGTATATGAGTCCAGTTGCCGGCCTGTCGGCACTCCAGAGGGATGCGAAACCTTCAAATTGGGCTCTCGTCGCTTCATAGTCCAGTATCTGAGCTTTCAACAAGTAATCATCCAACGAAGTGGGCGCACCAAGACGCTTCCACAGGGCATCGTTATAGATCTTGCGGTCGTAAAAGGATGAAACGCTCGTCGACATGTGGTATAGCCCCTTATTCGGTTGCTTCCACAAGTCTTCTAGATCCGATTCCGACAGGAACTTTTTCAAGCTACCGATCTCCGGAGTTCCTACACCTGCACCTAGCTCAGACCCGAAACCGAAGGCGGCCCCGTAACGGTCCTCTGGTGGGTCAACATCTGTCCAATAATTTGGCGGTACCCAATCGTACGGGCCTGCCATCTTTAATCCCGAAGGTCCCAAGATCTTGGGATAGCCCCTCTCCGATGCTGACGCAACGATGGGATTCTGCCAATCGGCCGCCTTGAGTGAATAGTAGTACATCTCGGCCGCTTTATCGTCTGGCCAGTAGTCGCTGCCAACCAAGAAGCCCAGTATGCTCGGATGGCTCTGCTGCATGAGAGCTTCATGGTACATACTCTTGTTCGCGATGAGGTAATCGGCGTCCGTCCATTCTGACTTGACAGCCAGGTCTTCGTTATACTTCCAAGCCTCCCATTTGTCGCAGCATTCCCAGCCAGGTAATACCATCAAACCCAAACGATCGGTTATGTCGTACAACTCCGGGTGTTCATTCTTGCCTTCCAGCCTGACTGTATTATGCCCTAGGTCAAGCATCAGCTTGGCTTGCGTAGTAAACTTGTCGCTGTCCCAGCGCAAAAATATGTCCGCCGAGTAACCCGAGCCGACGACTTGGAACGGGTATCCATTGACATAGAATATGGTGTCATTGTTTGTGTTCAGCTCGGCGGTTACCTGACGAATGCCGAAGGTTCGCTCTACCCTGTCGGAAAAGGAGTTATTGGCTGTCGCAGACAGTTGGCCTACATATAGTGGCTGATCGCCCCATTGTTTTGGCCACCAGATCGCGGGCTCGTTGATTCCCGTTTGTAAGGTCACCTCGATGGTTTGCCCCGGAAGCACTCGAATAGTATCGTTCAACTCAAAAGTATCACCAGCTCCCTCTAGAGAGATGCTGCCAGCTATTGAAACAATGTAGTCTTGGTCCTCCAGATTAGTCACATTCGTTTTCAATGTTATGAGAGCATCAGTGTGGCTAATTGGCAAATTGGCTTGTGTGGTCACCCGCAAGGGCCCCAGGAGGACTGGCCCGGTCTGCTTTATTTCCACGTCGCGCCACACTCCAGTGCCATTATCCGGCGGATATGGGTTCCAATCCACGAATCCAAGGGCAAAATCGTAGTTGTAATCAGTCGGGTAGACTTGGATCGCTATCGCGTTGTCTTCCTTCACCAACTCAGTAATATCAAATGTATTACCGACATACGCACCCGCCTGCAAATTGCTATTCACCACTTCCCCGCCATTAATGAAGATGTCGGCCTTGGAACTTATTCCGTGCGTTTGTAAGTGATAGTGCCGGCTAGGCTCGGGGGCAAGAGTAAAACCCTTCCGGTATATCCATGGGACTTTGAATTGGCTCGAATTGAAGTTCTGTAACGCATTCGAGAAGAACAGTCCGCTCTCGCGATAGACACCAGCCTCGATGAGACCTCCTATAAGAGTAAATCGAGAACTATTGACCCCATGCCACGTCGCTGTGTCGAGACCTGGTTGGGATAGCGCGTTAAGATTGGTGCCCGTTTTTTCAGTTGATTGAATGTCCCACGACGGTATGGCAGTGATGTCACCAGGTTCGGCGAGAAGTGCAGCGGACGTGGCCGCGTCAACGCCGACACAAAGCCTCAGTAGCGACCGGCCTAGGTACATTTTGTCGATAGTGCTCAGGAGAAGACCATGCGACGAACCACGTTAAGGGAGTGTGCGCTTCAAGGATATGTATCAATTGATCTCTAGATAGGTACACAACACATTCTGGACCAGTTCTCCATGCCGCAAGGACTAATAAGGTAGGTCTGGCTCCGCGAGACCCTTCTTTCGGTATTTCCCCGCAGTCCAATTATATCAACCCGAATAGGAGGAAAGAACATATCCAGCTCGAGTGACGAACCACCAACGGATCTTGCAGCAAATCTCTCCTGCATCTTAATTGCCAGTGTAGCAATTGGAACGGTTCGGTTAAAGAAGAAGCCCGTTGTACCGGATGGCTTGACCACGGCTGTTAGTCATGCCAACCCCCCAACCGCTCAGAAAATACTACACTTCCTATCTTCATTTCTTCCGTTGCCGTTTCGAGGCTCACGGCCGTTACGAACTGCAATAATCTTGGTTGTTAGACGCAGACAGGACTCAGGACTACATTTCCCGCCTAACCCGGATGGAAATGCGAACATAACCGCCCCAGGCATACCTCCGAAACCGCTCCAGTGTAGTAGGTCGTACTACATACATGTGCATCAAGCTGCATAACTACCTATACTCCGAGAGGCACCCCACTAGACAGTCTCATTGTCCTACCTAACCCCCACCTTAAGCCGCAAAGTAATTTAGATAACCACGAAACCCAGTCAAGCAGGTAGCCATTTAACTAGGTAGGTACCTACCCAGGTATGCCCCTTACAGTTAGCACTGTATGAAACTCCAACCCCTTCATGGAAAGCAAACGAGCCACGGTGGGGCTATATGGCAATTGCAGCTTTTTACAACTCTGAGAATGTTATACGGGGATTGGCGCTAAGAAGTTGTTAACCAACCTATGCGGCCATAGCTAGCAGTTAGAATAAGGTATTAAGATATTATTAGAACACATAAGTTAAGAGGATAGCGCTTATATATGCAATTTGCACTAATACGAGGATATTTAAGAAGTTTAATGTATTTTATATTATTAGATTTAAGCATAAATAGGTTTAAAAATTTTTATTTAAATTATAAAAAAGATTAAAAACCTTAAAACTTATGAGAATTATTAAATGAATTTAAATATATACTTTAAATTTAAACTTTTTATTATAAATAATTTTTATTACTTTTAAAAGAATTATTTTAAAAAATAACTAATAAAATATTAGGTTAAGTTTTCGAAAAAATTATTTATCCGATTACCTTATTACTTTATATAAATTACTTATAAATTTTATATAATTAGCCACCTTTTTTTCATCGTAATAATAAAAAAAAACTTACGAAATCACTTTTATAATTCCCGCTTCATTATTTTATATAATTTAATATAAGTTATTATTTTTATTTTATTTATTATTTTTAAATAAATATTTATTTTAGCGCTCATTAAAAAAAGAAAAATTACGAACTTTAATTATTAATAATAATTTTTATTTACTTTTTAAAATATATAAAAAATTTAAACTTATTTCACCGTTAATATATTTATTAATACATTTATTAATAAAATTATTAAAGCTTATTAATTTTATATTATAATTATCACTTTTAAATAAAATATTTTCTTTTATTAATAAAATTAATCCTCGAACATTTAAAATTTACCGTTATTTATAAATTAAAATTAAATTTCTTATATAATTAATTTATAATATAATTATTATGCATTTTAATATATAATTAAAAAAGCTTAATTTTAAAACCTTTTAAGCTTTTATTAAAATATAAAATTTAATTTTATATAACTTTTAAAA